>LUCH01017923.1:0-21582 GCA_013368495.1 Paragonimus heterotremus
GGATTTCCCGTCCACGCCTATTTCTAACGATATGAACGCGCGTAGGTCTTTCGGGCTTCCCGTAAGTTTATGCTTCGCGAATGAAAGGGAACGGTTGTCAAGGAGACGTGTCCTTTGCTGCAGGGTTGGCCGATAAGAGAAAGTTCACAGTTTGCGCGGCACAAGTAAGTCGTCCGCTTCTCAATTGCGCTTTGAAGTGCATAGTAGTTCAGGTCCACGGAGCTATAATCAAGAAGTAATGAACTTAGGTAGCTCCTCAGGCCGCTAAACTCAGCTTGGTTAAAGTTTCGAACTGTGAGGTTTTTTACTGGTAGTTGCAACTAGTAATATATAAGATCAAAGGTAAGCAAAGTGTGATCACTGTGTTCAAGTGGCGGCTTGATGATTTGTCTACCAGATTGCCCTCATTAGTAATGAGATTCTGACCAGGACGCTGTCGCGTTGAGGCGCTGACATGCTTTATCCGCGCTGTCCGTCATACTAACGTCGATAAAGAAGTCAAAAATCCGATTCCACAGTCCTGGTGAGAAACTTATGTCCAGTTTATCTTAGGAGCATTGAAGCCACCCATAATGAGCAGACGAGCGAAGGGTTGTTGTCCTAGAAAATTGCTTAAGTTCACAAGAAGAGTGTGGTCGTCGAAGGCGTCGGATGAAGCAGAACGGTAAATGATCTCCGCCAGGGGTGAGTCTGGGCCATGCAGTGCCAGTCGAGGCCACAGTGCATCACTTATCAAAGGACTGAAAACGACCGATAACCGTGAGTGCTGGGAGATGCTGATGAAGGAAAAGAGCACAGCCCCTCCTTCTTCCCTGGGTGCAGCCAGCTTGGTGAACTGAATATCCGGGGGCACTCAGTTTACTCTCACTGATGTCACCTGTAAGCCAGGTCTCCGTGGAAACAAATATGTGAGGTTGTGTATGCGCTTTGATTCGCGCTATTTGGTTGCAACTGTTCCTATCAGTTGTTCGCGTTGGAGTTCACTAAGGTTCAGTCAAGTTGAGACCACAGGATTTGAGGTTATTAACCAGTTGATGTGCAGTTTCTTGCACCATTGAGCTTAGAGGATCCCACCGTGCTGCTGCAAATGGAGAAGCAAAACTCCCCTTCCGCGGAGCTTTGGAATCTTCGGTGGTAGGTAGAACGTGGTATAGTATTAAATGGGCAGCGAGAATATCCTTGGTCAGGTCCCCATCAGGACTATGTGATCAGCCTCTCGGATGCCGGATGTTGATTGATGAAGAAAAGTGGCATTGGAGTCACCGTCAGCAATCATGTAATACCCAGGTTAATAGACATGGTCAAAGCCAATGCTGTTGCCACCATGATCTCCGTCAAGTCCATGGATGACAGAACAAAAGACTTCTTGGCTGAGATAAAAGAAAAGCTGAGAGACAAATAACTAAATAAAGAGGTCCTACGTAAATTGTCTACAAATGGTTATGAAGGAGAGACGAGAAGCATGTACTGAATTCACCCTCGACGCCCCCAAAATTGTGAACTCCCGGCGACCCGAAAGTTGTCTTACCAATACCACCGCGCTTGTCCATACGACCTTGTAAGTTGTGTCGGCTTAGGTGCTGCAGCTTTATTCACGGCTGCGTAGTCAGTCCGCGCCATCTTCACTACGGTTTTAGCTATTACCGTTGTGAATTCCGCTCAACCAGCCTGACGCTTGTTTGGATCCTGAAGGTCGACTGGTGTGTCCGTCTACAATGGTCCTCTCTGGCGGCTGCCGTGCGGCTCTGCTTGAGGTTTTCTCACGTCCAACTTCCTAGCGCCCCTAGCTGTCACAATGAAGTTCGCTCATAAACGGTGAACAAATCAACAACAAAAAATTTGTTCGCCGGATTGCCCTCTTCTACCTGCTACTTCCGATAAGCATAAACATAAGGCTGGGAAAACCTTGGACGTATGAACCAGGGAACCACCGTTCACGATAAACATAACAAAGATGCGGACAGGGGAAAAACAGAAGTTTGCCATCAAGTCAAGTAGATCCGGAAATACTGCCAGCCAACAAGCGTCAAGCGTGCACTTAAAGTCGGTAACCGTGGTGGTCAAGACCGCCTTGGTGCGTAGTCTACTCCAACCGTTCACAACTCCATAGGAGAAAAAGTTGGACTGGATTTGAGTCCCAGATATTTCCCTCACAATCTTCAACTCGTGCCCTCTGAGCGATGAATCTTACTGGTAGTATACAGTCGCTCCTCTGCGTCGGACAGTTCACCCAGTATCTTAAAGACCTCCATGAGATCTCCTATTTTCCCTCTTAATTATGGGGAGAAGAAATTAAGGTGTTTAAATCTGCCAGGAGTAGTCCACTCCCCGAAGTTCTACGAAACACTTCGCAAACCCATACTACACCCTCTCTAGGACCTCAGCATCCTTGTCCAAATAAGACACCAGGCCTACATACATTATTTTAGACGTGCCATCAAGTAAGCCCTGTACAGAGGCACACGGACGCTGGACTTATTTGAAACTATTTTATCCTTTAGTTAACAAAATGCTTGATTTGGTTTACGGGCTGAAAACATGCACTGAGTAGATACCTTGAAATCTCCAGTGACTTGAATTCTCAAGTCCATAATCTCGGTAGTCTTTTGGATGAGCACACGTTGCCCGAACCCTCCTACCCACCTAAAGGAGTCCTCGGCCCGGACGTCCGTAAGTTTCCTACATCTCGCAGCATTTGCCGAGAGTTCCCAATCAACCATCTCCTGATGAATTTCATGGAGATCTTGTTGCAACAAAGACTCACTCGGGTGTCCTACGAGTTTCTTATCACTGGCAAACTTGTGGCAGGGGCTGGCGATTCTCCTCGCCGAATCATTTATGTATATGGGGAAAAACAGGGGACCTAAAACCGACCCTAGTGAAACATCACTAGTGGCATTTGCAGTGTGTGACTTCGAGCCCAGCATCTGCACATAGAAACTCCTATTGTGCCAAAACGTCTTCACCCATGTTAAAACACTAGGAGACAAATTAGACACCTCTAATCTTACCAATATAAGTCCGTGATTTACGTAGTCGAAGGCTCTTCTGAAATCTAAGTAGTCCCGTTACATATTCTCCTTGAAGTTAACTCAAGGTTGTGAGAGTAGGCGAGCTCGGATGTTACATCCGAGGGTTCACTTATATTTTTGGAGTAGTAGCAACTGATGTAAGGTAACCAAGACAACGCCTACTGCAACTTGCTCTGAGTCTTCGTGTTCAATATTTAAGGAACCGCTGGACAGACGCGACTACGTGCTAGGTTTGAGGGAGGACTCCTGGAGGCCACAGCCGTTTAAAGGAAAGTTATAACAACTAGCGGCGGCGACTTTTCCATATTTCGCAGTGAGAATTCACAGTATCGATAACCGCAGGAGCGCTGACAGGCATTTCACATCAACAACAAGTTCAGTTCGAGAAGGTGTAACTGTGAGTGATGGAGACGTTGGTGCAGTAACTGACTGCATAGGGTCGGGCTTCTGACAATGATTCACGGTCGTACCCGCTGATCGAGTCCATTGGAAGCTCAATCTCAGTTGAATTTTGAGCAATCCTCGAGGACTGCATGTAATCGGTAGACCATGCATATATCTGTGTTATTTTTTTGGTCAAAAAATATTTTTCAGCTATTGAAGTTGTTGAAATTTTGTGACATGTTTGAGTTCTTAAAATCTAAGGATTCTGTTGCCTGAAGAGTTTTTGTTTCATTCTTCCAAAGAAGTAAGCAAGAAATGTGCGGCAATTCATTGGCATAGGGATTAATGGAAAAATAACAAAAGATTTCATTCTAGTTAATTTTGGAGAATTGGAGGTAGGATATAATGAAAATCAACGTCATAGACGTGGAAACATGCTTTTGTTTAAATTTAAACGTAATGAAGCGGAGAGACGTGATCAGCATTTCGACAAACGAACTGTTGTTGAAACATGAGTATTAAGATTTTACAAAACTATAAACGTGGGGCACGCTCATGAACCTAATTCGACATAGGAGAGTGCACAAAAACCGGACGAGTAAGCCGTGTTTAATTAGCCATATCCGCCATTTCTACCATTCGTTTGTACCACTGTTGTTAACTTTTCCATTAAATACGGACGCACACTGGAATGGAGACGAGGTGACCTGCTGAAAGAGTAACATGGAAGAACACTCCCAGCTGGAAAGGTTACGACTATTGTACACAGATGTGTACACATGTGTAGTTCGCCGGTATGGTGCATCAAGGCCAAAACAAGTTAAAAACAGCCATTTATGCGCGGAAAGAAATTTCTCACATTTTCCATGAAATATTGAAACGTATTATATGGGACAAATATATAGATTTCATCGAGTATGATAGTCGTGTTGCAAAAGGAAAAATCAGCTACACCTAAAAATTGTCCATATTTGCGCTTTTTTGAGAAAAATCTGTCGCTGTTTTTTCAACAAAAGCATCACGTCGGCTTTCCTCATCGATTTTACGTTCTGAACATGCTTCCGTCGGAATTTTCTTGGTGGAATACATATATCTATCTTGCGGAAATGCCGAATTTCGCGTGGTCTTGGAGACATAATTGGATCAATAGTTTTCAACCACGTTGCATTTGCATTTCAACGTTACAGTAATTTCCAATAAAAGCTGTCGCCACAATTGTTGGTTAGTTGTTCACACGAATTTATGTTCGGCCTGGTTTCCTTGAAATACTTCCAGTGGAAAACTGTCTACGTTATCAGCTGGTTGTTTATATTTATGGTATGGTGCAAACAACGTGCGTATTGTTTTGTTTATTGCTTATTGACTAGTCTTGAATATAGCTTGTCATGTGTGCGAGAGCTGATGCTCAATTAGCTGACAGATACTGACCAACTGTGATGCTCTATAGTTATCCGACAAAAACATTGATTCCCATTTTTACAATTTCAGCTGCAAATTTTCTATTTTCCTACCATGGACGCTTATGATTCCGATGACAATCGGTGTATGTTTTGCCGGTTGCATAATTCACTGACGGCTGCCAGTATGTTATTTCATTTCTAGCCAGAACTGAAGGAGATCGTTAAAGCTCATTCCCAACGGCCTAATTATTCCAATTTCTCCCGTGTTTTTCTTATCAACGTTGATCATAACTTAACTCAACTGGACGGAGAAGCTACTAGTGTGGACGCATACTTCATAGTTGGGCGTTGATAATAGCTCAAGTCAGTTGGACGTAGCAACTACTAGCGTGAATGCATACTATATATTTAAAATGGGTATTTCCAAATATGGAACCTTTTTGAACGGAAGAATGTTGTTTACACGGTCCACACTTCCACCGACAGTTGTCCATTACGGAACCATCCTTCACCAAAACAGCGTGGGAACGACATAAGCAATTCATACGTTTTTTCAGAACGCCGTGTCGTGCTAGCTCGATGAGCATAACCTTGGATCATGCAAACATTTCCTTCTGCTTCCACTGTGCATATGTCGCAGAGTTAGCCCAAGATTGTTAAAAAATTACCTTCCGACTGGTGCCTGCTCCGTGCAGTTGATTTAAGGTATGCCAAACTGTACTCTATGCTAAGACACTTATAACTGCTCCGTCTATTTGTCCAACCTTACGAGTGGTGCCAAATTGTACTCCATGCTTAGAAGCCTATAGCTGTTCCGTCCATTTGTCCCACCTCACGATTTATGCCAAACCGTTCCCTATGCGGAAACACACAGGTAGACGAGTGGAGTCACTGGGAACGAAAAGGTGGGGATGGAATCTTGGATTATGTATTTGATAATTGTGGATAAATGTACAACCTACCTCCACTTTTTTCCAGCACATAATATAGCCTTCAGTTTTCGTGTGTTATTTGTGTCCACCCGGATGATTTAAACCGTGGTTTAGATGAAGTCTTCATCACCATTTCGTTCATCGTATCTGATATCTGCAAGAATCCTGTGTACGCATATATGAAGGAACTTACTTTCCTGAATTACTTCAACAAAATAATCGTTCTGGGTGATGTCCATTCGCGGTTTCCTTAGCCCGTGCGCAAGTGGTACGCTGTCAGCGGACCGGTCCAAGTGGACATCCGTTGTGGATGGCATGCGGGACTTGCGGTCTATAATCACTGGAGAAGTGCGAACAACAGTTGTAGTAGAGGGATCTGACAAAAATAATGATTCGAAACGTGCAGTAACTAGGCGACTTGGGTTGAAGCTGTTTGCCACAGGACGGACATTCCTTTATGTCTGCCATTTGGATACATTTGAAGTGAAAAATCAGCTGATCGGCATCACAACAATAACTGTCCGTCTGTACAAGGTTACCGCAGTGTCCACACGGCAATCTCGTTTTAGGCCTCTCCACCCAGCTCGGTTGCACACCTCTTGTAGCTTGGCCAATTGGGAAGCCGCACAAAAGTGAGCCAGTCTTATCACGTTCCGCTAACTTACTGCCAAAAGCAATGATGGTGTTGAAGCAAGTCACCGCCGCGCGGCTGTCACAGTCATGCAGTTTTTAAAGTACATGATGCAAAGCTTTATACTGACGGTTGAAATTGGCTGCAGCAACCGGCCGAAGCTGCGGGCCTACCAACCGTCTAATTGGCAAGCCTTACTCTGCCAGCCACTGCTCATGAATGGAGACGTGACCTGATTAAAGGGAAGTGAAGACTACAAAGACCTTACCGTAGGGTAGAAATGTTTCCGAAACGCCGACAGAATGTGTATACAAAGAAGTCACATGGTGCGGTAAAAAGTACATTCACATATGCCCTAAAAGCTATGCGCAACAAAAGCGTCGCCATCCTCTTGCACAGAAAGCTGCCATCTTCAAAGTGATTACTAGAGAACAGCTCACTTTGCAATCAACTACTCTTTAGAAATAGAGTGATGGAGTCCGTCAATTCAGATGTCTTTGGATAAGGTGACTTGCGGATGTGGTCATTCTGTGAAGAATTTTCTTCACGTACCAGTCAACATGGACAACCTCACGATGATCGCATCCATAGGTCGTTTGTATTTCATACTTCCGCAACGGCCACTCACTGTGGATCCACAATTTTTGGGTGGTGACAGCTGGGATCTTTTGGGTGCGCCCTTTTCTTCATTCGTCCGTTTGCGTTCTCTAGCCTATTATTCGTTCGATTGCCAGAGTTGACAACATCGCTTTACTCATGGATGGCTCACTTCGGATTAATGCGCAGCCAATTACACAACAAATAACTCAGAAAATTATCCGTTTGGCTGATGATATACAAATCGCGTTTGTACCCACGACAAACAGTGTAAGACTGAAACTAACTCTTCCTCATTGTATGCCGTGGCCATTCGGTGGAAGAGAAAACGTCTGCGAAAGGAGTGTGTTTTAACAAATACGAAGGACGAATTTTGTTCATTTACAGGCTTACGTACGGCATCGCTTACATGAAAGCAACATAATAGGATGTCGCAGTCGAACACTACATGGGCTGCCCTCATTTGCGCAGCCATCTTATACATAACAAGTGTTTTCACCGCAATCAGCTCGCCCGTTATTTTCCGAAAAATTTCGAAGCCTACATAGTGAAGGATACTTCTCATTACGAACGTGCCCGTGCATCGCGGGTCGGCCGTGTCCCGTACCGTCTGGCATGAGGGATTGACATATATTCCAACTTGGAAAGTATGAGGAAATATACGATGGCATACTTGTACCCGTTTGTTCCCTGAGCGGCATTCGCATTCATCACATGTGGGAAACGTAAGAATAGTTAAATCTGCATTCGCTGGGCAAAGCAGATATGCGTGCATATGTTGCCTTCGTCCCTCATAGCGCATGCCACACCCATAGCACTAACCACCGATAGCACGCCATCAAGGTTCTCTAACATACATTGATCAAACTTAAATAACAAACTCACTTGACATTGCAGGCTTTAACATGCGGCGGACGTTTCCAACGTCAGCAGTTGTGACAAACTTCCCGTAACCATCCGCTACATACTGCTTAATATCAACAGTTGGTGTATTGTACTCGAACAGGCTTCTGCATCTGTTCAATTCACCGATGGTGAGTCCACGATTAATATGATGGGAATCATACAGCAGGCGATTGAGAGGGTGGTTGCCCTCCAACTCGAAAAATCTCACAACCGGACACGCATCTCGCCGGACCACATGAAATCATGATCTGCAACATGTGTCGCCAGAACCTATTCATTAAATCTAATAAGAGTTAACCCACTAGAAACGACGCACACCCCTGCGTACACTCCTACGCCTTTTGTACCTCGCGCAACAATAATAAATCTGCACAGTTCTCAGGAAACCCTGTCGCCTTACCTTATCGCATTTCAAAGCAGTTTTCTGTCTATGGCTCGTCCCAAGAACGTGAATAACGCCCACTTCGTCCATGTACCTCTGAAGACACTCTTGAAAGTGTGAGGAAGTGCGAAATTCGCGATCCTCAAACGTCGTTTTGAAAGTCGCAATATAATCCACTTCCTAGAAATAAAAAAACAACTGAAAATGCAATAACAAACAAGTGGGAAAATGTAAAAGTAAATTAAAAATTACCCCAGCATCCTTGTGTTAACAATGCCACACTGAAGTAACTACAACAACAACAGCCATACCGATTTTCGCAAAACAATTACAGTAAGGTTGTTTTCAACTCGCGATCATTGAAAACGAACAGATATGTGTCCATGAAGTGGGTTTCGATGATCTTAATTTCTGCACCAGTTACCAAGCAGATGAAACGAACTTTTCCGGGAAAATAATTTTCTCGAACACGACAACTAAGAAACTCACGGCCTACGGCCAGCGTTCATGTCCTCTGGGTTCCATTTCAATATCCGGTATCGAAAAGGTGAGGATGTATTCGAGGTGGAACTGGCCACTACCGAAGTTGTCCAACATGTCCGATTGCTTCCGCTCAAACTGAGTCTTTTGGAAACCAAGCGCTACACGAGCTTCGTTCCGTCAAGGAACGCCTGGGATGTCTCAGCGATACGCTCTAGCATCTTAGTTAAATCTTCGGCAGAAAATCGTCCCCGTCCAACATTCGGTATCAGTGTTTCCGGATGAAGATTTTATTACCTGGGCCGGAAACGTCAGTCGAGAGCGTGAGCCCATCAAGCCACCCTTCGTGACCGATGGTCAACTCAAGACGCTGAGTTTCATTGGTAGTCTTCAACCACCAGAAGATGCTGACATCCGCACTCGTATCCTGAACACGAGACACGACCCTGAAACGGCACTCCAGACGATCTCCGCCCACTGCTAGAGGTGAGTCAATCTCGAAAGTGGGGCTGCGATGGTCCAGCCCCACCCTGGTAGATTGCGGTCACTTAACATGGAGCGACTTTCGAAACCTCAGACACTTTGTTGGCAATGCGGGGATTAGCATTATATTTGCTTGTGTCTATCTCGTAAACACAAGTGTCAGAAGTGCAGTCGCGAGGGCCACGAGGAAGATCAGTGCCGAGCTGACAAGCAGCTGATTTCACAGCCCAGATCGAAGCCCCGCGGTCGGCGATTCCAGAAGCCGGCTCGACAATCAAACTCAGCCTTCGCCACATTCTTGTTCGACGACACTCCAAGATGGAAGTATATCACGTCGACATTCAGTGATGCCGCCGTTCGGTCGCAATTGGACACCACTTCCGACTTTACCATCATATCAAAGAAGATATGGAACATGATGAGTGGACCTGCGTTTGTTTCATTACACAGATGCCCGCAGTGCTTCAGGTGACACCCTGAGGTTATTTAGCGAACTATCCTGCGAGGTCTCATTAGGCGGTGTTCACGTCCAAGGCAGCTGCTATCTAGTGCATCAGCTGGAGCTGGACTTACTGGGGCTGGGCTGAATTGAAGCGATAAGCTTATCAGAGACGCTCAACAGCCGCCGGTGCCGACGGTGGCCTGGTCGATGATAGCCAGACTGTATCGTTCCAAACCGCAAGTCATCCCAGTACCATTGACCACGTGTACCAAAAACACCGTGCAGTCTCCTAGAAAGGCATAGGAAGTTGCGCCAAGATAAATGCTGTCCTACACCTTCTTCCGAACGCGGGATCCATTTTTGACCGAAATATCCGGTGCCGTAAGCAGCTGTGCATCTCGTAGACAAGAGACTCGATCGTCTGTGGAAAGCCGATATTTCGTCAGTCATTCCGCTAGGGCCTCACCAAACGTCGTTGTAAAGCGTCCCAATGAGGTGGTAAAAGTTCGCGCTGACTTCTCTACAGGCCTGAATTTTTCCTTGGATGTGCACCAGTATCATCCGCCAATGCCGGACGATCTATTCGCGAAGATAAACGGTCCATGTTATTCGTTAAATTATACATAGTAGACGCATATCTGTAGGTGGAAGTCTCAGGACCTTCCAAGGAGCTGTTCGCCATCAACATCCATCGCGATCTGTTCCAGTACCAGCGTCTTTCATTTGACGTGAAGATCGCCCCACCATCTCCAGTCCAACGGCCAGGCTGAGTGCCCCGTAGACACGTTCAAACGTGCCCTTGAGAAATTTCAGGGAAAGAACTACCGTGAAAATGTTGGAAACATTCCTGATGCACCGTCAAACGACCCAAAATCCGCAAACACCGGATAGACAATCTCCAGTTGGGGTTGTTTTTGGACGGCAAATGTGATTACCGCTAGACTTCATCCGCCAGACTGTTGCTGTTCCAAACACCAAGGATACAACGATGGAAAGCAGGCTCAATCAACAGCACACCGCCAAACACCGACAGTGGCCAGACCGTCATGGCCTACGATTATGGCAACAGTTTTGCCAAATGGTGTTAGGGTCGAATTCGCAGGAGGCTGGGAAACGTCGTTTTTGAAGTTCGAGTCGAAACGGACGTCTGATTACGTCACGCCAACCAGATTTAGCTCACCAATATCGCTGAACATACACCAGGCGAGAAAGTGAGGCCGTTAGAGATTCTGATGGACATGTTTAGTCTCCCTCAGCTGGAGCCAGTGGCAGCAACCAACAAAACGCGAAGCCTGCCACGGGGTAACCCCCGGCCTCCGTCGTATGATCAACACCTCGAAAGACAAGGTATTAGGGCCCGGGCAGACTTGCAACGAAGAACACGATTCCACTGTCGGAAAGCGGGTATCTCAAGCTGCTGCTGAGATGCTCATCGGAGCGGAATTCATATACTTCATCGCGCGCTCAAGCGGCCATGAAACCAATGATTTTCTAAGAATATCGACCAGTTCCTGGTGTGAATTAGCAAAGCGTCTGGTGGTTGAATACATTGCCTATCCGGAATCTGCCTTTTCTGCGTTTTCATTGGTTCTTGTTGTGCGCAGTTTTGGGGCCGATCGGAAAGGGGCTTTGATTCGCGCTCTTTGTTTACAGTTGTTCATGTCGGTTGCTTGCGTTCGGGTTCAGTTGGATGCTTTTACAACGTCATGAGGGAGGGGTAGTTCGTTGGAGGCTTAAATTACGTCAAACGCCGAAGTGGCAAGGGCGGAGGCAGTGACCTCTGTCCCGTTCCTGGCATATAGAATTTTGATCATGGTGCTTACATTTACCTGAACAGTTTTGCGAGGTGTCTGTCCATCACTTCTGGGCTGTCATTTGTAGTGACTACAATGAACAATGTTGTTGATAGTCGTATTCATTTGTACATTTTTGATGAGCGCTTTTTTATCTACGTTTGTTCTAGTCATGGCATCCATTCTAAAATATCTGATCCGCGGCTAAAATCACAAGTCTCTCCGCGCCACGCTAGCTTGACGCATTTCTCTGCATACACTGTTTTCCGGGTCGACACAAGTAAACGGGAGACAACGTGCTGAGTCTTCATTTCTCACTCCCACTCGGCTCTCGATAGTGAGCGCTGACTGGGTAGTATACTGGTGTGCCGGTTCCAACATATTCATTCATTCGTGTTGCCTCAAGTTCCATTTTGATCACACTACACCCAGACGGTTAGACATATGTGAATGTGTGTGTGAAAGCATATTAAATTCCATTCAGAAACATCTAACCACGTCACGTGCACAGGCACTCACGAAAACGATACTTGTTTGCTGGGACGGAGTCAAACTTAATTTGGTTGGGAGGCGGCGCCATGGACCCCTTGTCGCCTAAGCAAAAGCAGCTACTACGTCTCCGAGGAGTGTTTTAGTCGCGGCAGCTTCTTACCGGGAACAGCTTGTGGCCGTCCCCTTTTATCATTCATTTTATCAGTTTTAGTGACCAGCGATCATGAATCTTCCCTAAGGAATTCGGCTGCAGCCATGTAGACAACAAAAACAGGGGTGAGCCAGAGGTTCAGGAAGCCATGCACACGAATTACACGAACGAAAATTAGAACGGCGCCAACAGAGAAACAGGATCTGCCACCCAATCTAACTTAAACCCGCACGAACTCGCTGGTGATGACTGCGCGTTACAGTTATTCTTTTCTTCAAGGTCGTTACGTTTTGATTATCTTTACTTGCGGTTTATCGTAACGGAAGAATCCAAGCATTCATCGCTTGACGCACTTTTGAGTGCTACCCGGCAGGCTAAAACCCACACCGCGTTCTGTCACGTCAGTTCAGTTTCCAGGACGGGGCAGCCCGAACCACAAATTGTCTCGGCTCTTGTGTCAGTGAGGTTATTATGAAGGCGCCCAGTGCTGCGAAGATGACTGTAAGAGATTATTCATTTCCACTCAACATGTTGCCTTCACCTCTCCCTGCTAAAGCACGTATGTTCCTGAGCAGTGTTTCTGTAGACGCAGTGGGAAGACGTGCTGAGTTAGCTGTTATCAAAACTTGTTATCTTCATGATATCCAGTACTAACGTATATTCACTATACTGCATTGATTTTAACTAGATTGAGGTCGCATGGCGTTCATGCGGAACAATATATGGAAACAGATGAACTCAAGCTGCTTGTTGAGCACCGGGAGGTATAGCTCTCAGTCAGTCACACTATGAGGTTGAGAACGCCAATTATCCATCGCCGTGCATAAAAATATTCCAATCAATATAACAATCAACGAGATAGATGATGATTATCGTGTACCCTGAACGCTTCAAATACAGGTTTATCATCACTTCCCGCATGTGTTCGTTCTCCAAATTGTTCATGGTAAGGATGGTTCGGGAGGAGCAGCAACTAGTGAGAATATATACTGCAAACTCAGACGGTGGCCATAACCTAAGTCAATCGGGTAGAGCAGTTACTAGTGTGAGCACATACTGCATGCTAAGACATTGTTGATAGCCAAAGTCAATCGGGTGGAGCAGCTACTAGTGTGAATCTATACTTCACACACAGACGTTATTTATAATTCAAGTGAATCAGGTTGAAGCAACCACTAATATGAACCTACAATTCATACCCAGATGTTCTTCACAGCTTAAGTCATTCGGGTAAGTATAGTCTCTAGTGTGAACGAATGCTGCATGTTGAGACGTTTTTGATAGCCTAATTCAGTCGGGTGGAGCAGCTGCTAGTATGAACGCATACTACATACTCAGACCTTCAAGGGTCAGATCAGCGGGACCAATCTAGCGGTTTCATTCTCTGAATGGGTCAGAATCAACAGTGTTTGGTGATGAATCCAAGTATATTTTGCTGTATGCAACTGTTATGTGGAATATGAGGTGGGGAATATTTTGACGTGTTGGTTCGCGCAATTTATATTTTCAGGTATGAATATGAAGTGGTACTTGGTGAACAGCAAGGTTCCTACATTGATGACAGATTGGAGATGTAACATATATACTCCAGCCAGCATACTCGGGCATGTCTTCAACAATTTCTGCCCATACAATTCATTAAACTTTGGAGACGTTGAGATGCGGATCTGAAGAGTGAAAACAGGCGGGCGATACATTGACAAACCAAAGGATGACAACAGATAATGAAAACGGATTCACTTGAATTATAAATAACGTCTGCGTGTGAAGTATAGATTCACACTAGTAGCTGCTCCACCCGATTGACTTTGGCTATCAACAATGTCTTAGCATGCAGTATGTGCTCACACTAGTAACTGCTCTACCCGATTGACTTAAGTTATGGCCACCGTCTGAGTTTGCAGTATATATTCTCACTAGTTGCTGCTCCTCCCGAACCATCCTTACCATGAACAATTTGGAGAACGAACACATGCGGGAAGTGATGATAAACCTGTATTTGAAGCGTTCAGGGTACACGATAATCATCATCTATCTCGTTGATTGTTATATTGATTGGAATATTTTTATGCACGGCGATGGATAATTGGCGTTCTCAACCTCATAGTGTGACTGACTGAGAGCTATACCTCCCGGTGCTCAACAAGCAGCTTGAGTTCATCTGTTTCCATATATTGTTCCGCATGAACGCCATGCGACCTCAATCTAGTTAAAATCAATGCAGTATAGTGAATATACGTTAGTTCTGAAGCTTACCGATGAAAGAGTGCGACATGGCACCCTTTCCTTACGTCGTTCCGTAAACATCGAAGGTGGAAACAACCGTCTGATAACGTCATTTCCCACCACTTTTAAAAGCAAAGTTTCATCGACTGGAATCTACCTGAAATTTTGCAAACAAAGAGAAACAGTGCAAATATCGTGTAGACAGGGAAGCTGGAAATGTTGTCATACATGTTTTGCTATCAAATGTGTTAGTGTTCTTTTCGATATGCAGTGCCAATAATGTATTGTCGTATATTCCTATTTCGAACATATCTTTAAAACGCCGAAAAAGAAGGCACTTTCAGGCTATAGGATGACGTAGTTCATTTTGAAAATGGCAATGCTCCCACTTACAAGACTTGAAAAGTGAGCTAACGCCAATAGCGGGTTGTAGTCGCGAAAATGGTGGAAATTTTTCTTTACAAAGCTGATGCTTTTGAGACCTATTCGATGTATCCCAAAGTTTCCATCAACGGTGCTTATTTACAATTGATGTTCTATAGGTACTATGCTTAAAGTTCCGATTTTAAAATTTCTGGAAACATTTGAAAATCGGGGATTCTCGCCTTTTTGAACAACCTTCAAGGTGAATCCCACGAAACGGTTGATTGCCAAATATTTAAATTAGTAAAATTGAAAAATTGGTAACCAGTTAACATTGTTCGAAAGAGACAACGATTATTTCGATCATGGATGTCAATTTGACTTTTGTGAACCTATAAGAAGCAAAGTATTGTGGAAACGGACCCGTACCAGGCTGTCACAACAGGCTTGAGAAGAAGGATGTCTAGCACTTCTCAGGCTTCCTTTTGAACCCTGTCATACTATCATAGGATATTAGAAAGTGTGGAAGCATGCTTTAACAGTCAGCGACTTGAAAAACGAAGCGGTTAGCCACTCTCTTCGTCTCTAACCTGAGACTCTGGCGTCGGTGGTTTGGGTGTGTATGCGGATCGGTCGGAGATCCCGCGCTAACTCCGGTTGTCCTCTAAAGAATCTTGAAGATTTCTATTAGGTCTTCTCTAACTCTCCTTCATGCAGGAGAAAACAGATGAAGTTTTCTTAGCCTATCTTCATGAGTTACCCCTCACTCTCTCCACTAGCCTTGTGAAACTCCTCTGAACTTTCTCAAGTGCCTTCGTGCACTTTACTATATGCAGCACCAAGCCTGCACACAGCACTCCGGATATGGCCTCGCATAGTTTTATAAGGGAGCAACTATACCTCCGGCTTTCTTGATGCGAACGGTTTCTTCAACATTTCCTGGTCGATGCAAGTCATCTCGTAACTCATGCTGAGACAAATTCGTTTCGGAATCGTTACCTGTTCCACCAGATGGCTTTTGCTGTCAACTTACAAGACTGAGCGTACGCTATTAGCAGCTAGTGGTTGAAGTTCAATCAGAATATGAAAATTTTTCGACGGACAGATCAGACGTTTGTAATTTTTATGTGCAGCTGTCCATTTAAAAAAACCCAGAATAGACTGTCCATTCACAGCCCAACATCATTCAGTTTGAAAATCTCTCAGCTGATCCTCTGGAGTGTGCAAATACAGGATCCAAGGAGCTCACTCATTCCAGGATTAACTGGATTCAACAAACAGTAGAATTTAGTATCACAGTGAATTGCTAAAGGTGAAGTGTTCGATGCATTGCACTTGGGGCTGTGACCGTCCTGGGATAGGTAGCATTGGTATGTACTTCAGGGACATACTGGTTTGACTGATGTCGTCCGCTAGTCAATTAGTGCTGGAGCATCCTGGTGAAAGCAGGCCCTTTTGCTTTTTAAACGACTTACTGTGTTCTGTTAACTTCCAGTAAGCCATGAGTGTACAGACTACACAGTAAATATCACCAACGGTGGGTACGATTGCAACTTTTATCAGTCTGTGTGATTATCAAACACTCATGCTGTTTGTGCACAAGACATTATCATCCATGTGGTAAACTCCACCAAACTAGATCTCATTTTTACTGGTCCTCTTTCCTATTCATCGAATTGCTCCTAATTTGCATGTTTTGCCGAGAAGTCTTGTACGCTGGTACCAACTGATTATAGCCTGATTACAAAGTACTGTGGTAGGGGTCAACCAGGCTGTAAGGTGTAACTATGAAAAAAGAAAACAGGCTTTCAAAGCCATCATATGTTTTATGTACGCGTCCATGGAGGAGGTTAGGGCGGTCTTATCAGGGACAGAATTCCTTCTCGCCATGTCCACCAATACAAAGTGTTCGCGATGAGCTAGAAATCAAAAGGATTTTCCACCTGACTACTGCAACAGCCTTGGAAACATGAATTGACGTGCCAAAAGTCAGCTCACTTTCCATCCGAAATGCATAACTGATGCTGGTAGCGCAGTGTCTTTTCTATTGTAAAACAAATACAGAAACTCCATTGTCGAAAAAATTATTCCATCACTAACTCTACGTCATTGGTTTTATCAACGCTGAAACCCACTGTTGAAATCAAACAAACTGTCCTGCCTATCACCAACAAAGTTGATGACTTCGTTGTATTAGAGGATGAACTTCGAGCGACCGATGCTGGCGAACCAGTACGAGTAACGCCAATAGTAAGACGCCCGCACATCAGTGGTCACCGTAAGTAACGGTATATTTCCAGCGTTAGACAACTTTTAGATACAGATATGGACATGTGGGATGACGAAGGTTTCTACAGCGTTCGGACTAAAAGCAGACGAGCAGTGACAGATCTATAAAGTTTTTCGGCAGTATGCTGACCGTATGCTGTGGCACCTTCCAACGTTTGATTTTACTGACTTTCAAGCGTACACATCAGAGATGGATCGTCTACCCTATCCCGAGACAGCAAGCTTCAATTCGTACCCTACGGGAGATGAGCTACCGTTACAGGCAGAAACACTCTTCCGAATCAGTCACTCTCTCCAAGAGCTCCAAAGCCTGTGTAAGGTCACCAATCCGGCGCATTCTCTCAATGGTGAAAAGGTCAAGACTTCGGCGTCTGTCGGGGCGAGCAATTTCTCCGAGTTTATTTCATGACCCGCGTTGTCAACAAAAGCTGATAATGTCTGTGTACTATATACGAACATCAGCCACGTAGTACGGAAGCCGAGGATACCTAAAACTCCGGAACAGCACGGAAGAGGTGAAGCTTCAGCCGAAGAAGTGTTTATTTCCAAACTGAATGCTACACAGTAGACTAGAGTCAGCATGCACATGTGCTCCGACCGATCTTGAACAATCCCACATCACTGTTGGAAAAGCGCAATAAAACACAGAAGGCAGAAGAGAAAGATGCACCAAAGTTGAATTGCGGCACGATATAACGTGGAAAGGTAAACTTAAAAAATCACAAACTGTTTTCCAAAGTAATTTCGGCAAATAATTCATTGGGATGGAATAAGTTTCTCTTCAACAGTTTCACAGACTACTTCGTGAATTCCCGCTGAGCCGACACTGGTGTATTTATCCATTACTAAATACGGAGACCATATCTGTGTGCAGCACTTTAGGCGTGACCGTGTGTATGCCTTGTACACAGATATTTGAACGTCAAAGTGTTTGAGGTGGCATGGTACTCGGTTGACCCTTCGAGCCGTCGATATGCGCTGAGCTGATGTTTCGAAACGTGCGCAAATTTGTCTCTGGGCTCTTCACTTTTATAAACTTTTCAACGGCCACGGCTCTGTTATAACACCCGTGCAGGTGATTGCCCAATCTGCGCCACCTTCAAGAAGTTGCCAACCCTCTGTAATATTCAATGATAATAAACACTATGAGTGCTCTGATATAGTTTTTTGAAGTCCACTCGCACCAAGGTGATAGAATCGAGCAACCAAAGACGACCGATTGAGAACAACGCAGTGAGTAAACACGAAGCAGCATGTTGTGGACAAGCAAAATCGGTGTGCCGGAAGCGAGATAGTAAGGTTAAAGGATAGCACAGCAGAACTGTAGGCAAGCGCGCGGCGTGAAGGGTACGTTCTGGCGCACAGGGTACTTGTCGATATCCCTACTCATTCAAACAGACGTTTGAGCAGGCACGAAAGTTAGCAACAGAAGAGATTGAAGATGAAAATCAGAGCTCTAACGTGGCAACGGATAAGGCCGCTACCAGCTCACCGTCGGGCAGACAACTAATGTCACGTCGTACACGAGGCTGCGTGTAATCGGCAGAACGTGAATATCTCCGTCATCTTTTAGTTAAAAAATAATTGGTAGCCATAAAATTTGTTGAAAATTTGTGACATGTTGCAGAATCTGAAGTCTTGAAAGTATGTTCCCTAGAAATTTCTTTGTTTCAATCTTCCGAAGACGTGATCAAGAAATGTGCGGTTGTTTAATGGCATAGGAACTAACGAAGAAATAACAGATTCGCGTTGTACGTTATTTCAGAAATATGAAGGTAAAATATAATGAAGATCGATGTCATAGACGTGGGAACACATGCTTGTATTAAGATTTCGGCGTGATTAGGCAGGAAAGCGTGATTATAATTTCGACAATTGAACTGTTGTTGAAACATGAGTACTTAGCTTTTTATAATACTACAAACGCGGGAGACGCCTATAACCTACTTCAACGTAGGACAAGTCACCATACTTCGCCACTCATTGGTACCACTTTTGTTAACTTTTCCATGAAATCAAGATGTAAGCTGAAATGGAAACAAGGTGATCTGCTGAAAGAATGACATCAAAGAACACTGCCAGCTGGAAGGACTACGATGTTTATAACGGCAATTTTATAGTTTGCCGGTATGGTGCTTCAAGACCAAAGCGAGTTGAAAACGGCCATTCAGGCGCGGAAAGAGATTTTTCAAGTTTTTCATGAAATATTAAAACGCATATTACGGGACAAATATACATACCTTATCAAGTATAACAATTGCGTTGCAATGAGAAAAATCATCTATAGCTAGAAACTGTCCACATTCGCACTTTTGTTGGGAAAATGTGTCGACATTTTTGTCGACAAAAACATCATGTTGACTTTCCACATCGATTCTATGCCCTGAAAACACTTCCGTCGGAATTTTAGTGGTAGAATACATAACATTGTTATGGCAGAAACGCTCAATTCCGTGTGGTTTTGTAGATATTGAATTTCTAATCCTCGACCACGTTGCGTTTACACTGCGTTGTACACGAAATATCACAGTAATTCTTAATGAAAGCTATGTTGCCACGGTCGTTGGTTAATTACTCACCTGAATTATATGTTCATCTTGGCTCCTTTATAGTATTTCCAATGGAAAATGGTTTACGTTTTCACCTGGTTGTTTCTAACTACGGTATAGTGTAAACATGGGTAACACGTCCCACTCTATCGTTAACAGTGTACGTATTGTTTTGTTTATTGCTTGATTATTCTTGAGTATAGCTTGTCGCGCGTACGCGAGTCAATGCTCAGTTATCTGACAGATAATGACCAAATTTGATCTTCATTATTCATCTGACGAAAACATTGATTCTCACTTTTACCATTTCAGAAACTACCCTCCTATCGTCGTATCATAGACGATTATGATTCCGATGACAGTTGGTCTGTGGTTTTGCCGGCTACAGACTTCACTGACGGCTGCCTGTATGTCATCTCACTTTCGACCAGAACTGACAGAGATCATTACAACTTATGCCCGAAGGTCTAAATACACGTGTATTCTGAATTCTTCCGATTTCTGCTTATCAACTTTGATCACAGGTTAAGTGAACTGGACAGGGGAGTTACTGTGTGAACGCATACTACATAATTAAGCGTTGATCATAACTTAAGTGCACTGGACGGGGGAGTTACTTGTATGAACGCAAACTACAAAACTAGGTGTTGATCGTGCCTTAATTGAACGGAATGGAGCAGCTACCACTGTGAACGCATACCACATACTTGGGCATTGATAATAGTTTACGTCAACTGGACGAATTATTTGCTAATGTGAACGCATACCACATAATTAAGCGTTGATCATAGCTTAAGTGAACTAGATGGAGCAGTTACTAGCCTGAATACATGCGACATACTCAGACGTTGATCATAGCTTAAGTGGGCTGCACGGAGCAGCTACTAATGTGAACGCATACCACCTACATAGGCGTTGATAATAGCTTAGGTGAACTGGACGGAGCAGCTACTAAGGCCAACCTATGCGACATAATTATCCGTTGATCATAGCTTGAGTGAACTAGACGGAGCAGCTACTAGCATGAATACATGCGACGTACTCAGACGTTGATCATAGTTACAGTGGACTGAACTGGACAGCTTCTAGCATGAGTATATGTGACATGCTTGAACGTCTACCATAGCTTTGGTAAACTGGACGGAGCAGCTACTAAGGTCAACATGTGCGGCATAATTATCCGTTGATCAGCGATTAAGTGGACTGGACGGAGCAGCTGCTATTTTGGACGCAGGCTACATACCCGGGTGTCAATTATAAGTTAAGTCAACTGGACAGAACAGTTACTGACATGAATACATGAGTCATGCTTCGACGTTGATCATAGCTTAAGTAAGTTGGACGGGGCAGCTACTAGATTGAACGCATACTACTTGGTCTGGCATTGATCATAGCCTGAATGAACTGGACGGAGCAACTACTAGCATGAATGAATGTGACATGCTTAAACGTTTATCATGGGTTAAGTCAACTGGAAAAAACGCTTCAAGCGTTTAACTCTGTCCACCCGAATCTGTCACTCACAATTAAGTACGAGGGTGAGAAGAGTTTGCCCTTCTTGGACATCCTAGTTAAGCGCCGTTCCGACGGTTCTATCAAACGTACCATAAGCCAACATGGACGGGACAATACATGAAGTTAGTGAGTTTTGCTCCTGTTGCATATATAAGATCTTTAGTACGCACACTGTTTTACAGAGCATTAAGAATATGCTCCCAAGGCGGATTACGAGCCGAGCAAACAGTGTTGTATGAAACACTTCGTGCCAAAAATTTTACGGAACGTTTCATTCAGAAGTTGAGCAAATTTACTCCTGCGAAAATTACAACTTTGGACGTCCCCAAAAAAGATGTTTACATCAAACTCCTCTTCAAAGGAGATAGTCTGTTGAACACCCTTGGTAAGATGATCAGCGCCGCAATAAAACGGGTGTATAATGCAGCAAAGCTTGTCCTGCTCTCACAAACCACTAGGTTACCTCTACCCCCGGTCAAAAAGCAAACCCCTATGTTTTCCACCAGTCATTGCATCTGTCAGTTTTCCTACAGTT
>LUCH01017924.1:0-21433 GCA_013368495.1 Paragonimus heterotremus
GTTTGCTTTTTGACATGAACTATGCAGGAGTTTGCTCAATAAACGAATTCTCTGGCCAAGCGTCTCTTGCGATCACAACACTGTGAGTGCCGGTATGTTAATACAGTTAACATAACTTCCAGTAGTAGCTTCTGTTTAACAGTTATCGGTAACCTCATTTTTTGTGGAACAAAGTGGGGGTTTTAAGTTGAAAAGACCACTTTCAAAGATGTAACACGATCTGAAAATTTTCTGAAGGTTCACTTTCATGCATCACTATCCTCGTTTCCACTTATTTTTAGTTTCCAGCTCTGTCTCCTGATCGAATTGTTCAATAAACAATCAGCTCCAGGTGTGGATCTGGTTTCATTTTCTGACGGTAAGGTTATTATTCATGACCAAACATCAAAATTTACATGCTACGTTTATTTACCCAAGTACTATTCACCTACAATTTCTCTCTCTTTCAGATGGCAACTCTACTTTGATCACTTTTTCCCGTTCAGTGAATATTGTTCACACATATCAATGTCCTCTCAAAAATTTGAATGGCCTTGGCTGTACAATTTTCCACCGTTTTTTACTTTACAACCGAACGCAGAGACACGAAGAAAACAACAGGATGCCTGGTGTCAGCTTGTATTGGACTATTTTAGACATAAAAACGTCTACAACATAAGTGTAGCAAGCATTCGGGATTCTTCATGCTCTCTCTTTCACAACAAAAGTATTTCACGGTCTGCCAATTCAGATTTGATAAGCAGTGTTTTGGATGAGCTCCATCGGCGAGGGAATTTAGAGTGGATCGATAAGTAGGCGTTGTTTTGTCATCTGTTCTGTTATTTTTACCTCTGTACTTGTTCGTACGTTTCACGCTTAGATCCGATATCAAACGCTTAAAGAGACGCAGTAACTGTCCTGTTAACTCTAACCGATGACCCGTCGATTAGGACTTCTCTCTAAGTTGAACTCAGAGAAATCATTAACTTGTTGAGCGATACTTTGATTACTGATGTGTAGTAGGAGATTTTGGTTTTTCATATAAATTGAACATCGTCCGCCGTTGATCACGGCTGTCACATTCTCATGGACAGTCATCGATTGGAGTTAACAAGACATTTACTGAGTTCTAGTCCCGGCCGTGGCAAGAATAGGCCCTACTGACAAGCTCTAAAGATGCGAAACTCGAGTCTATTGCTTCTTTTCGAATAGGTCTGACTGGAAAGTCTGTGGGAATGCGACAGATGCGATCAATTGTTTAGTATGCTTTTCGTATGCCACCCCACCTTCTGACTCACTGGATCTTAGTTATTGCACACCTGTCGTCTGGGAAAGCGAAAGTGGTACCAGCTAAACCCTTAGCTCGAGGTCATGGCGCGGCTAGCGTTGGAGCTTGGTTCACGCGTCTCCTCGGTTGATGAGGATAGACAACGGTTCGGATACGTCTGTGACTGGAGACATTACCAGATTTGTCTCGGAATCGTAATCAGTGACGTTTGCGCGGATCACCTTCTATATCCCAACCACACACTCGTTTTCATTATTCATGCGTTATGTGGCACAATGCCTGTTTTTATACACATGCATATGTAGGTGATTTCGTAGAGGCTGACAGATGGTACGTCATGCATGTTGTAGCACACTGCAGGAACTTGACACGGAGTGACTGTCTATTATTTGTGGCAATGGGAAACACTTTCTCCAATTTTCCGAGATCCTGGTAAGTAGATATCATATTCCCTTCCTGTACTAAAAAGCGGTCTTGTCACTTTACTTCTGTCCTATTACTGAACACATCCCAGTTTATATGTTATCACTGTCCCTTTCAGGCTAGTTGGTTTTTTCTGTTTCTTCCTCAGTTGGTTCTGATTTATTAAGGCTTCATTTTCTTACTGTTTTCAGGCACCGGATAAACGCTCGAATCATATGGCGCACCCCAGAGGAATGGGCAGATATACTTTTCCGATGGGCTCGAGATACTGGCCATGGTAATTCCGTGTGCACTCTGTACGAATTAACAGACGGCGAAGACACGGAAAGTGAACCTTTTCATGGGTTGGATAACGCGATTCTACTTGAAGCACTACGTTGTCTTCAAAAACGTGGAAAAGCTGAGTTGATTAGTGAAGAGGGTGTAAAATTTCTCTGTGTTTGATTCACCATTCAAGTCAAGTGACAGTCTCATTGTGAGCATAACCTGTCTTTCTGATCTATTGCAAATTTTCAGTCGATGGATAACGCTGTAACGACCATTCGTCTAACTTGTTGTTTATGTTAATTTACATTTTGCACTCTTGTTTTACAATCGCAAAACTGGACGGCTTTTAGCGAGTTGTTTTTATGTAATCTTAACGCGAGTACAAGTTGTACTTTTCGAGATTGGGCACTTATGGAAAACATTAACTTCTGCTGAATTCTAACGGGCGACGGAAGTCATATCTTCCACACAGCATACATGCTGTGTTAGTTGAACGGCAAAGAACGCTGTGAACCCAGAAACATCTTTTGGATTCAGTTATCCATCTATCACACTGCCATTTGAGATAAACCAAACGATTCTTGGAGTGGACTACCGCCATATGATTTCCTAAACAGTTAACGCTGAATTCACCAACGATACTGTTGGGCGTTGAAATCCAGCCGAAATTCAGATTTGTCCTATTCGACTCTCTCCTATATTAACACTGTGGCAGTTAATCATCTGTGTGAACCACTGGTGTGTTGCTGTCTATGATGATGATATATTGACTGAGCTGTGACACCGTTTATTAGTAATCGTTGTTTCGACGAACTCAGTGACCTCATAATTGCTAATGACGCGAGTACATTTTGTGGCGAATACACGGATGTTCTACCTTGATGTTACAAGATCGGTCTGCAATTACGTTGAAGTTTTCTGCCCACGCGTGGGATAATTCGTTCGACTGCAAATATTCTGTGTCGAGGTCGAAAGTCTGAATTACCACACAATTGGGTGATAGGCTTAGTCGTAACACAGTGTTGGCGAACGCTGTCCTGTTTTTTTTGCCTTCCTCTTACAGTCATGATAACCTTCCATAAGCACGAGCAATGTTAAATTGAAATCTATCATAACCTTAATCGTTGGGCAGAATGTTAATGGCCTTATAATCGTTAACCGCACACGATTCATGCTGGCAGTCACAGTTAATTTGCTTGCAGTAAAGTTACAATTTGAGTATAATACTTCCTTTAAGTATAGCTAGAACTCTCGGGGGCGACTCTATGTTTAGCCGAGTTTATACCATGGACATCATTTTTACAACTATCCTACCTCCTGGTAGACACCCTCGGGGATTGGCGTTTGATTCGTGCTCTCGTCCATACTGATGAACTCATAATCTTTACTACTGACTATCTGTAAGTAGTCCGATTTAATTACTTATTCCACTGACCATACCTTCGAGACAAGCCGTTTTGTGTTCGATTGTCCGGTCAAAACACGAGATGCTTCGTTTGAACCGCCGCTCAGTTCGTTTAACTTGGCTTATGTTTATTTGAGTATTAAAAGCCCAACGGGTAAATGTAAAGTACTATCTTAAAGTGAACTGTATTAGTTATAGGCAAAATGTTTCTGGCACACGTGTTAGGAACTAGAACCGTGCTAATTCCCCACAGTAATGAAATTAGAAAACCAAATGACAGGTAGCTACATACATTAAAGGCAGACCGTTGAAATAAGGCTAAACAAGACTACGGAAACTACCGAGCAACATGCCAACAGACTACCCGAAGTTAGCGTGATCTAGCTGAATAAGACTAATGTGGAAGACCAACGTAATCGAACGATCACCAAAAGAAGAATAGTGGTAGCTCAAGGATGTCTCTTCAGAGATTCCCTCCATAAGACTACAAGATGTAAGACCTTCTATAAAATAAGGTGAGCTAAATAGTTAGTGACAGGAAACACAGTTCATGATTGACGAGGATTGGGTATACACAAGAACGTATACCAGAACCACATTGAGGAAGTGTATAGTGGTGAAGAATTATCAGTCCACTTGTCGTTTCCGGAATTGTCCATATGTCCTGGGATGGTGCTGTTGGAGCGCGCTATCCAACCCACCAACAATCGAGATGAAAAGGGTAGATTGTAGACTTTCCGCACTGCCACAACGGCACGCACCGTGTAGAGTTGAAGAAAAGTGAATATCCTCCGCGAGGAATCGGCACGTAAAAGCTCGTGGACAAATCAGGAAAGGCACACTAATTTACAATGTAACTTTCTGTCCTTTCCTTTTTTGGATGTAGAAGGTTACTGGGAGGTGGTACATTTGTGTAATAAGTGGCCTACAGACGTCTGTATCTTGTGTGGCACAGGACACGGTCAAATGATGAAAGGAAACTTTTGACAGAAGAGACGGTGGGAAGACATGAAATACCCATACTGGTTGTAGTATGTTATTTTGCTTTAACGGGTAACACTGTAAAAACGTTAGGACAGCATGCTGTCGTATATGGGCCGCCGCTGAGTCATTGAGGTCAATGGAAGCAAGTGTGATCAAAGTCGCCGTGACGCTTAAAATATAGTGTACTATGGAATTGAGTGCACATGGTGCGTGACATTCACCACGGATGAACTTCGAAACATAGTGCACCTGTCTAATCTCTGGGAAGTACCAGGCTTATGGAGAGAGTCCACACATACACCACCACCATTTTAGTCCGTGAACACAATGAGGGGTTAACGTTTTGATGCATGGCGGAAGTCGAGAATGTCTGGCTAGATAGCAAACCCCTCCCCATCAACAGTGGTATATCGTCGTTCGGTGGATGACAGGCGTACAGGAAAACTAGTCAAATGTGTCACCAAACAGAAGTAGGCAGAATCCAATCCACAACATACCTCGCAGATGAAGCGTTGAAAGGTGTTTAAAAGAATTCGAATAAGTCAAAAGTTATGTTGACGGTCGTCTTGGTTTGATCTGTCTCCTTCATCGGAATCTGGTAATAAACGCGAACCAGGCAGATCTCGTTGAATATGGCTTTCCCAGTAAGACAAGCTGTCCAATTACCTGTCGGGGGCAGTGACATTTCTGTGACCATTATCGTCTTTGAACTGCCGCCAGTCTCCTGACTTTTTTTTGAACCATATGGTTCGTGGTCCGTTCCAAATTAGCGCGGGATCTAATTTTGTTCAGCATTGTAAAGCTTTCAACCTGCCACTGCTGATACGCTTAACGTCATCAATTATTCCTGTGAGAAAGTTCTCTAGATCGCCTCATTGGTCCTTTCCTTTTTGCCACTTTTTCTTGTCTTTCACTGTATCCATAAGGCGCTCTAACTGATACCTTGATTTGTGTTTAAACGACACGCCCGGGTAAGCAGAATATGAGTTAATGAGCCATTAAGTACAGAGTGTATTCATTGATTCGAAATGGTACAGGCATATAAGAAATGAATAACCAAAGGCAAACGATCAATAGCCAACTGACGGATCGGTAAGTACTTGTACACGTAATTAGTTTGCTATGTGTCTTATCTGACATAACTTAGGATACGTGATTGTGTGGGCGTGTGAGCACAATACTATCTGTCCGATTCTGATCCAACAACTGGGAATGTTATGATGCTACAGAGGCACACTGAATACCGTTATCTTCACGTAACTCACAGGTATTTTGACATTAACTGGGTTCCACCGATTGAGACGTTGGCCACTGGAACGCCGTGCTGATTAAAAATTTGCTGTTGTTTAAGGACGGTGGTGATCGTAGATGTGTATTGCGTGATAGCGTTATGGAACGATTTGATGGGAGCACCCACAGCGATGCGGTATCGTCGCTCGTTGGACTGTCAAACAGACTCAGTGTAAGGGCGCACGTTTACAGAGCATGCAATCGAGGCCATGTCCTCAGGTAGACGCTTACTTGCACGAATCAGTTGTTTTGGCGTTGACAGCCGATTTTTCCAACTTATCACGTCTGCCTCGACGGTAATCACGTCGATAACTTTGATCCATTCAATGTTCTCTGTATGATTTTCATGTGAACGTCGTATACAAGAGTTGATTCGGACTTTGAAGAACTGTTAGTTGCGTTTAATTTCAGTGAAGACAATTTGGACTGCTGTCATGAGTAGTCACGTATAGTTTTCCCCACTGTTGTTTGCACATGGTGATAATCACATAGGTGGACGATTAGCAGCTGCGTTGACTTCTGCAGTAGTCTGGCTTTTTGTCGTTTGTTTATGTGCACTTATTTATCAGCCAAAATGTCATTTTATGAATTCGCTTCACACTATACGGCGTGCTATGACAGAATGGTAAATAATCTACAAACTGCGCCCGTTCGAGACCTTGGATTGTTGATTCGCCGGCGCGGCATCCACACTTCTGTACGTCGACTCTTCGACTGAAATCTTCATGTTACGTTTTGGTCTTTCTAATGAGCTTTTGATTCATGGGAAGTGTGTTCCCGATTGACGGATGGAAATTTAGGGAACCCATGGTGTTTTTTGGTTTTATTCCTGTCGTTTTTGTGATTTTCTGTAATTTTGACAGTTATAACGGTCCTCTATTGATTTGCAGTGGTTTAATCTGTCCGGATATTAAGAGTTGGGGCTGCGATGTATCTTGGCAAGGTTGTCTGTAAAGTGCTAGATAGCCTTATAGTATTTCGTGCGTGTAAAACAGTAAGCCATACGAACAACCAGGTAAAAGGAATTGTTCATTTATAGGAAGGCGTGTTGAAGATCTTATTTACGACCACCTATCTTCGTCCTCGAAGTGTGGTTCGCTGCACTGTCGACGTCAACAATTTAAGTTGTCGCGATACTTAATGCAGCCAGAAATCTTGTTTGCCTTCTTGGTAGAAATACATCACAATCAAAGCCTTTTAACTTTGTGGTGGGCTACAAAGAGTTATCCCTTCTTACCTGGTCTCGTGACTGTTTCTCTGTTGAACGGCCTGAACATGATTCCCTGACTGTAGGTGTGCGTGTAATTTAATGTGGTTCCGTTTGGTTGAGACGCTACTGTTGTTTCTTAAATCTTTGTATATTATCAAACTTGAGGTTATTAACAGTTTCCAGGTTATCTAATCGATCTCACTGCTCGTTTGCATTTTTATGTACCACGTTTCATTTACTGACCTGCGAAGAACTAAGGTCTAACGCTGGCTCAAAAGCGATTATGTGACGGAAAATCAGTTTTGTTCAATGCGTTATTCCAAATCAACCAAACAAAATTGTTACAATCCCTTAGTTTTAATTCTGTTGTCAGACCGAATATACCGTTTCACACGCTGAAGTCAGCAAACCGTCATGCTTGTCGGCTACGGATGGTTTGATCAGAGTGGACGGGTGTGAACAATTTGGGAGACAACAAATAAAATGTCTAAGTCCCAACCTTTTGCTTTGGTGTAATTCATTAAGTCTTAATCGGGGTGATGTGCTTCTCTTTCGGGAGGGGGCAAATGACACAGAAACGAAGTAAAATGCCTTCCAACTTGTTATCTTTGTTAGATTTGCATCGAACAACATTTTATACAAGTTGCATAGATCTATCCGCTTTAAACATGAGAAGGACGTGTAGCCAATAAGCCCGTTTTCGGTGTTTCATCATGAGGCTGAATACAACACATTTATATGGGTTGATCACACGCGGAAGGAGATACAATAATTGATCGACTGGTTTGTTATCATTTTCGAGGTCTAGTTACGTAACACATAACAGTGGATTTTACAAAACGAGGATGGCTACTAAAGTAATGGTCATGATTACGTAATTGGTTCATTTCGGATATGGCCACTGAGCTGTGGGAGATTAGACGTTTTGACGAAACATTTCTGAGTGCATAGTGGCGATAGCTTGTGCACTTGTCAACAAGCCATCTTTGATCCGGCTTGGTAATAAACCACGGGTTGTGTAGATCGGGTGGAGCGGGTTTGTAGTTAAATGGTTTGTGTTGCGGACGCGTTCCCGTTGTTGCAGCTAGTTGATGTACTTTTGTCCTAACGCCTGTTTACTTGTCTTGTCAGCCTATTGGTGGTCTGGTTAAATTGCATCAATAGGTTTCTGATTGGTTGTTTGTCAGACTGGTCATATCTATGGGTAGCATGTCACATTCCATTTGGTCACCGACTGAGTGACAGAATCCCAGTGTACGCTCTCGTGTTCTGATTCCGCACGGCTGGTTGGGTTATAACAGTTTGCCTCCAATAAATGCGCAATAATCGAAGATGAAGAGTGTGCCAAGCCACGAGTTACCTGCATCTAATGGTGCTCCCGAATGTTGTCGGTTAATCGCCGTGTTGTTCGGCCTATGCAGCTCTTTTCACAGGAACAAACGAAATGGTGCACACAGTAAGAGACAGCGTGTATGGGCAATGTGTTTTTCAACGGTGGGCGCAAAATGACCATAGAATAAGACTGGACGCTTGGTTTGGTTACAAAACAGATCTTGCTCGAGGCACGCTAGGTTTGTTGCTTGTATTTTTAGAAGCACTATCACTCTTAAAAGGTAGTGAAACATAGACGGGCCTTTTTGTCCACAGTGTGCGGTTTGTTTAATTTTGTGCCACTCACCGTGTGCCTGTGAATACTGCTCTGGATAGCCGTTTTCAACTAGTACGTCAAATATGGATTGTCTTTCCTTCTCTAGGACGCCACTCAGTCGACCAGACATCGAATTGGATGAATTTTCTGCTTAACGGCAAAAATACCCGAAAGTATATCTTTTTCGGTCGTAGTCAACTTGCGGTGTATGTTCTTTTGTATCATCCCATCCGGGCGTCGGATAGGAAGAGATTTAAAAATGAGATAACTTCGAATGACTCAGGCTCGGGCATTTTCCTAGGGTTTATTGATTCATCCTCTACACAAAAAGTGTCATCAACACGCCATTTATAAAGAGTGATCGAGTTAATCTCTGTTACTAGAGAACCATCCTCAATATTTGCTATAACAATGTCAACTAGCAATGACCACTGCTGTTCCGTCCGTTTGTCGATATAATCTACCAGGAAAGTGAAACTGAACGTTGTGCCTGTAAAGGTATAGCAAATGTCTTAATTATTTTCTCGGTTATCCTACGGTTCTTTAGTTATTTCCAAAATAGTTGCCTAGACATTGAACTTTCTTCCTGAGTGGGATATTCGTGAATAGTGATGCTTTTTTAAGGTCTCAACCTTTTCCCCTACTACCCACCAGTAAACTTTTCGAACGAATTTCACAAACTGTTAGTTGCTAAATCTTCTTACAGAGTTTGACATCTCGTCTAACCATCTCATAGTTGCATGCCATGAGGAATTACACATGCACATGATCAGTCGTTAAGGTATTCCACTTTCGTAGACCTTAGGTAGACCGTGAAGTCTAGGGATAACAGAGCCCATTGGTCCGGCTTTCTCAAACTTACTTGAAACGATACGTCCCATTTGTTTCAAGCATTGAAACAATTTTTTAAAGGTTTTCTTTATAGTCATCGTTTTATTCTTTTCATTGTCCCTTCTCGCGGATTTAGTTGTCTTCCGGCAGTGGGTCCATTTTATTTAAGCAGTACCCTTTGTCCAGAATGACGGTTCTTGCACCTTTATCGGGTTTGGTGATTATAAGGGTTTCTTTTTCTGTTAGAGATATGAATGAGGACACATTCTCTTGTCAGTAAATTCGTAACTGCTGCTTTTAAACTACAGCATTGATAACATGATAGTACTAACGTGTTCTTAGGCTTTCCTATATTAAGATTTGATGATAGCTGAATATCACTTGGTTAGTCCAAAAGGTTCTCAAACCGAGTTTCCAAATCTAGTTTCGTAAGCTTTTGAAGACTGTCTGAACCTGTCCAACTGATGTCACCATGCGATCTACTGTTTCTCACATTGAGTGGTATCACTTCCCAAGGGGTGATGAGTAGATGTAGAAGAGCAATGGTGAGAAACTGAAAGGATGGGGCTTTTGGAGGGTGTTCCATATTTCTGAACAAGGAGATCTAGCTTTTATGTTTTGGATTATCTAATGTGTTTAGTTGTCACTGTTCCGGGTTTTGTATTTATTTGATGAATGTTGAATGAGAGAAGCAATCTTATTGCGCTTAAGAGACGGAGCGATAGTGTGATGACGTTTGAGAACCACTGGTGTATACCAAAAGAGACATACGGACTAGTTCACATAACCGGGTTACAGTTTTCTGAACAATAACATTACAGTGTGGCTTGCTAGGTATAGACGGTTTGACTAACTCTTCCTGTAAAACTACGTTTTGCCTATGCCCATATCCAGCTGATATTGGCTGTCTGAAATTGACAACAATAATCGCTTATCTCCTCTCATCAGCATCGATGTCTCGTGTGTACTGTTTCATTACCTGGTTGTCGGTACAACTCTAAAGCTATGAAAAGTTAAACGAACACCCATAGGTAGCTGAGACGGTAAAGTGCTTGTTGACAATGTATTTTGATTAACCTCTTTTCAATCAGTTGAACCCGTACCGATCGACTTAGGTTGTTAACTTCCCTATCTCTTGTCAATGAATAAACGCGTTCGTGAAGTTTGCTGCTTTTTGTTAGTTCAATTAATATGTGTTCAATTTATCATTGTCATTTCTGTTATGAAGAGCTGACTTAATTTCCGTTTACTGACAAAATAGAATTAGCTGCAGAAAAAAAATGTTTTGAACATAAAAAGGCAAGTTTATAATAGGTTTTTGCTGTAGCTTCACTTCAAATGCAAAGTTTAGATCGTTGGTTTGGCAGACCACTAGAAGTTTGTCTCACTGAATTTTAATTTTAATTAAACACAAGCTTTGTTTGCACAAATTTTTCTGCAACAGTCGCACAAAAGATTCCAAAGAAATAAGCTTTTCGTTCTGATTCTTCGTTTTTGTTCGTTGAGATTTTGAACTCGTGGATTGATTACAATGTCACCTGGTCAGGCTGAAGACAGAACAGTATGTTGTGTGTACAATTAGTTCGTAATGCTTGATCGATATTAGCCGGTTAGACAATCAATTCCTTAACATCTACACGAACAGCCCGATACACTTACCCCTTACGTCAGCCAGCAGACAGGCTGGGATGGTGGCAGGAGCTAGGCAGAGAAATTAGTTAACCATGAAGGTAAAGGTCATCGGTTTTCGAGCACACAAGCGTAATGAAGACAATAAATTTCAGAATTAGGTTGTTTGTGGTCTGTCATTAAACACGGAATGACTGTCGTGATTATAGCTAATCTATTGTCGCGTGATCTGTTCAACATGTGGCAATGGAATTTGTTTTCAGTGGTTACAGATCGTGACTCTATCAGCGTATGCCAGCCAAATTTGTTTGGGTAATGTGTTGGCGGAATACAGCTATTATGGGGAGCAGTAACGTACCTGTTTGATTTCCTCGCAGTGGTAAGATATGTAGGTATATGGATACATCAAAGTCATTACACTTGTATGTGAAATTAACGGTTCACATGTTTTTAACAGGGATAGAGATCTGTTGTCAAAAGGGCATTTTATCTGGTTCACTTGAGGAAGCTCATATTTTTTATATCAGCCACTAGGAGGTAAAGCGAACGAAAATTTCGGCATCGGCACAGCAGGTGCTGATCTTATGGGCCACTGTGCTACGGTTAGGTTTGAGGTGTGTGAGGCAAGTTATTGACCACACGGTTTGAAGAAATTTGAGCAGGATATTTGCTATTTTTTACAACCTAGATTTAATATTTAATTTTGAGAAACAGGAATTTCATGTTTGTCCTCCAGTTGATCAACCAACTTGTGCTGGTTGTGACGTATAGACCGTTCACTCACGCATTCTGATATTACCTTTCAGATTTATGCCTCCTACTGATATTAGGTTGGAATTGCGAGTTGTACTTCACAAGACGTACATGGTAGCACCTGTTAGCGCTTTTTACATTAGATTTGATTACTGTGAAGATTTAACCTACGTTTATGTGTTTGTATATGTATATACCACAAGTACAGACTTATACATTATCCGTGAATTCACCTACTAATTAGACAGGGCTTACATTTCTTCCATTGTGTGTAAGATTACGAACAGAAAAGTTGTTCATCGACCATCACACATTTGTCGAGCAGTTTCAACTTGGTTTACGTTTGCTAGTCATAAATGTCAGTTCGCTAATCTGAACTAAGGCTTTTTCGATGGAAGACAAACTATTGTTCATTCATATTGCGTTCAAAGGAACCAGAAGAATATAAACCATAAGTCGTGTGCATCCTATCAGATGCTTTCGTCCCACATGAATCTACTTGTAGAAGTCGCTTGTCATTCTTTCTTAGCCTGAATGCTCGTTCTCTGACTCATGTTTGCTCATTTTGCACATCCACCATACATAGATATATAAGTATGTTAAGTGATGTGTGCATCAGTGGGACTTTAGATAATGGACACATATCCCATAATTCAAACTGTAACTGTGCCATGAGTTTAGAGCGATTGTGTGATAAACTTACGTCCATAAACTTGGATGAATTGGACTATCATCTACGGTCTTCATACGTCGCTTCGCATTACTTAATTCCGCCAAGGCTGTACATTCTACATCTACCGTGAAACCGCTTTTATGAGTTTGGGATGAGGCAAACAAAATAGTAGGGTAAGATTCATAATTACTTGCAAAATTCTGTGTGCGATCATCTGGCGAAGTAGACAGACACATTTACCTTATATCGCTCGGTTTGAGCGACTAATTGCATACGGGATGTTCAAACAGAATATCACTCTGATAGTTAATGAGTATTGTATTATAAGTTAAACATCACTAACAACTGATTACAACATTTACACTCCCTGATAACTTTCCAGCCAACCTCTTTTAAAAAGAAGCATTGTACTGAAGTGTTGCTGTTATTAGAGCTCCTCATTAGTGCGTATCCTTTGCCACGGTCGAGAGTTGAACCCCACTCAATAAGTGCATTTTTTCGGCTTTTCTCCAGTGGCATAGGAGAGGTATCAATGCACATAAGGGTTGACCGGAAATGCGGGATTGCGCTAACACCACCTTAGTTGGTAAAATACATCAACAAGAGCGAGGTTTTCTTGACGAGGATTATTCGACAAGACTTATAGGAAGGTTCAAAACGACTATTGTACTGTTGGCGACGCTGATGCAGCCGAACTGGTTTGATCGACTATTTCTCTTTTAACACACGGCGGAATCATGTGATCTCAGTTTTTGTTTGCTCCGTTCAAATTGATCCCCTAACGTATGATCACTCCTACAGATTTGAAGGATGCTACAGTGTAGTAGTTGGAAATACGCATTAATAATCACAATTGTACTTAGGTCACATTGGGAGCTAATTTTTGCGCCGTGACATCGACGTGACAATATGTAAGATGTTCGTAAAAGCTGGGTTTTCCAAGTACACTTCATTGTTTGACTCCACGATACACTGCACGAATATACCTGCTACTCTACAATTCATTAGAGTTCTACGTTTAGTCTCGTTTGTTTTCTTCCTTCTTAGGGCGAATAAATTTAACAGTAGGCTTTGCATACTCGGGAGCCGGATTTTCAACATTTTACTCACGCATATTCTTAGCAGATGGAAGACAATTAATGCGATGAGCTTGAGTCACACAGCTATTAATAATAATAGTAATGGTAGTAATACTCATGAATGTGCCGAAGTCGTTGAATGGCCACAGTTGGTATCAATTGAAAACAACTATCTATTCAGTTTCATGAGTAATTCGGGAAAAAAAAGGCTGGTTTTGTGAAGAAATCTTGCAAGATAAAGAATAACAGAAGTTTGAGGTCGGGTGCTTGAAAAGAACTGTTTGTGTTGAGATCTAGTGGATTGTGTGAAAATACCTTCTGAGAAATCCGAATTAATAGGCAATTTATCTTTGCCAAATTTCGCGATAGCTTTTGTCATGCGGTACGATGTGAATGTACAAGTCCGAACAATTTGCTTGACATCTGGTGAACTTTGAAGAACAGTTAGTGAATAAATAACACTATAACAATAATAATATTATTAGTAATAACAATATAAATAACTCTATGAGCCACTTCCTTCCCCCTCCTACGAAGTCCTTCTCGAGGCACGGGAAAGACGACCTAGGAACGTGGATGATGAATGATTCTCGAGGACACAAAATATTGGCGCAGAAGTTGGAGCTGGCCCACGGACCACAGTGTGCAGACGAGTTGTCAGGGTCGAATAATCTCGAATCGGATGAGGATGTCATTTATGTAAACCTACTACGATTTTCCAATATAGATTGTCGGCGTCTAATTCTGCCATCCTCACAATGAGAGGAGAGCTTGTGATATGTCCTACAATAAGCCATCGGAGGGGGGAGTTTCACGATAATGTCATGAGCTACCAGATGAAGGGCACTTGTGAGCGGCAAACAACCACGTATTTTTAAGGAAGACTAAATCGAGATGTGGGAGAGGTCACAGGGTCGTATAGACCGAGGGTGACATGAAAGGCAGTATCAAATCGGTTAAAATCATCGTAAGTAGTACGCGTTTCCTAATTCTGTATAGCCTACATTCTGTGAAGCATAAAAAATTGAAGTCGTCGGGATCTGTTACACAAACCAAACGGCTCTCTTGACATTTCCATTCTATTCGGATCATCCGATCTCATACAGACTGATCACAAACATGACACTAATGGAGTTTGCTTCTATCGATCAAACTAGCTGGTCTGTGTATCATACAGCATAATACAACACAAACACAAAAAAGATTGCAAATGGGACATGAACAGTTGAATGCATAACCATTCCATTAAGAATATAATTTAAATAGGTAGGCAAGTATCTTAGCGGGATTTTGAGTCTCCTGTGACTGTTGACGTGGACTTTTGTTATTTGTAGCACATGAAGTCACTATGACTACCCATGTCAGATTGGTTCATATCTTTGATGACATGAGCAGTGTTCACTGGCCAAACTTTACCTATTTTTGCGTCCATAGCGAGTGGAACGAAATTGCTCATCCCACTATGTGAGCTGTGGATACTGAAATGTGAGGATGGTATATTTTCGAGCTATTTGTACCATGCATTTCTGGTTATGTATCAGACTGTTGATTTGTAAAAATCACGAAGCTAATCTGGTCGCTCCGGCGAAATTTTATCAATCACGACATTACATACACAACCTTAACTTCCATCTTATAGTTTACAGGGGTAAATAAAAGTGAGAGGATACGAATCAAAGAGATGCGGAACTATCCACTAGTGTGCATACATTTCTGTAATGGATACTGAAAACAGCATTTTAACAGATATGAACTTTTGGGGGCTCTGGAAAGTTGTTAGGAAAATTAACAGCTTGTGTGCCCATCTAACAGGGTTTGAAAACTTAATCAATTTGGCGAACGTCGTAGTGCATCTTCGTAACACCTGGAACATAGTGGTCTGAACATTTGGTACCCAAGTAGTAAACAGTAATCCGTAAATTTTCATACCTACCCGACGATACAAAGCTTACTAATCTATAAGTTGGTTTGTAGAGACGTTTGAAGGTTTGATTTTTACGTGTTCTCACGTGCGTTTGGGAACTTCGGAATCGAACACATGGACTAGTGTCTTACGTTACAAGGTTTGTCCTACCTAGGTGCTTCTTTTTATGATCTTTCTTTGGGTGCTTTCAACGTGTATTCCTTCTTTGAGTTTGAACGACCAAGCTGTTTCTCTCTTGTCAAATAAAGTATTGAGATAAACATTGTGAATACGTGGGGCAACCTGACAACAACTCCTATGAACTCTATTGTATAAAGGGTTATGGCGTAAACGGTGCGGTTCTTGGTTATTGCTACCCTTCCGGTATGTACATCCTGGAAAACCGGACCTAACGCTTTACTGTAAAAATAACGGTTATTGAAGACAGAAGATAACCCCAAAATTAGTCATTGGTTCACCCGTTAACATACAGAGCTTATGATCTCATGCTTTCTAGAACAAAAATTATGTAAGAACTTAAAGCAGAGTACGTTTCTTTACATTTCTTTCATGCCCTCTTCACAACATGTATTGCCGCGCGCAGTTCGTCTAATCTGAGATGCACAACACAACTAGCTCTCAAGTGAGTTATTATACTTCACATGTTCAGAATACTTCACGATGGAAGAGAATACAAATGTTAAAAGGGATGGTTTATAAAACTCAAAACTATCTATCTTCGTTCTTTTTAATTCTTCTTCGCTCGCCAGTGTGATCAGAGAAGTAGTCAAGAATATGGGGGTACATTTACACTTAAGGCTGTCAGTTTAGGTTAAGTTTGTGTGATTTTGTTCAACTCAGACTGTTACTAATTTGGATTGAAGTCCTCCTGTAAATCGTCGTATCACAAATCCTTTTAGCACGCAGCCAACCGAACGGCGTAAATTCTTTCCGAAGCACATCAATCAAAATTTAAAAATATCAATCCGGTTTTTTGTTGTTGAAAAGTTTGCATTCCTTTCAGCCAGATAGCTATAAATAAAAATGGGACTACTCACATCCACCGAGTTGTCTAACACACTGACTGTGCGGTTCTGAAAGCAATTCATCCAAGAAGATTGTTCGACTGCCGATAAGCAGACGCGTATTTCATTACCCGCCATCCCTGGTTATCCTTCTCGTTATCCATCTCTTTCTATCATAACTGGAAATCTCCTTTCGTAGAAATACGGTGAGCTCAAACTGCAACAATGCTTTTTCGCTCAAGGGAATAAATCAGTTCCGAATTGGGATGAAATATGTTGAAGATTTTTTTTAACAAATCGTGTTTTGTCACTCAGATCGATTTTAAGACCAACGAAAATATGTTCATCTTTAGACGAACGAATTAGCTGCCTTACCTAAGCGATGTAATGTATGTGACGATCGATGGAACAAGATTTTTTAACGTCTTCTTTGTTGCTCGCTTTATTTTGGTTTGTGTGGGGGTAGTGATTGCGTATATTGACCAACCAAAGCGTGACAGTTTTTCATATCCAAGATTGCAGTTTTCATTCGGTGGTGGGGTCGCTAACATTTCCACCTTGAGGCGTTTAAATATTCAAAATATTTTTGGGGAAATTGGTTTCAAACTGTCATATTTCAAATTAAAAACTACAAGGTAACGAATTGCTTGTCAAAGAGAACAGTGATTTATATTCCAGGAGTTTTTTCTGTTGAAAATTGTCAAACAAGCGAAGGTTCAAGTTTTTCCATGTTAAATAACTGGAAGAAGCAGATAGCCCTTAAGTATGCAACGTTGTTCCTTGTCAGTGGTCATGTTACGTTAAGTCAAATTGTCATTCAGTAAACGACTGAAAGGTTGTGCTATCTATAATGACCAACTGAATCCCTGCCATTCAGCAGAGCTCTTGGATATTGTAAAATGACCTTCTGCATATATGACGACAACTGTTCTGGTTTGAGAAGTGCTGACAGTCTACTCTTTGAGATGCTCGAAAAATTATTCCCAATTCAAATCTATTGATCAGCCTTTATTTCTATGATTTCTCGAGGATACCATAGGTGAACATAATATTACTTCAGTTGAAGGTGGTCACCTTGTTTTGCAAGACCCCAATAAGGTCGCATTTAGTCTTTCGTATGGCGGGTAGATGTTCGCGGTCTTCAATTTCCATGAGTTCATTTTATCCCTAACTTCTCTTCTGGAATGGGCTCGGTTACAAGCTGGCTTAAGTATACACAAAATACAGTGGGAAATCAACTCCTGAGACGAAAAACATGACCGCCTTTATATAACTTAGTGGTGTTGCCCTATTAAGGGGTGACATTCTTAATTTAAAGGTGAATTCCATCGAGAAAAGGTTTTGCTATGTTGTTCTTGTGTGACGTAGTTAAACAGTTTGCGTCCATATCGAGTAATGGCTCACGTCAGGATTCTGACTTGCGGACATCAGTCTACAAAACCATACTGCTTATCGAACTACGTTTGATTTGCAGCATGCCAACCCATCATACCTAGCAGGAAATCATATGTGGTCCAGTTTTGGTTCACCGACTGAAGCTACGTATGCCAGAATTGAGTATGCTGGTCTGTCACTAGTCAACATAATTGTAAACACAGGTTTAAGCTCATAGATTAGGAACTGTCGAGGTTGAAGAAGAACAGTTACTCACCTTTTTTAGTCGCGGTATCAAAGGATAGGAAGATGATACTGTGCCGATCACTATATCGTTTAACCTCCAGAATGGACATTACATTTTCGTAAGACCAACGCTATTCGTTGATGTTTGTTTAATAAAAGACACACTTCTTGTTACATGATTTACAATCGAAATTTGTCCGTACATGTTCATCTTAATTACTTGCTCCCTGGGTTCTTTTGGCCTTTTCAGCAGACCGCAGGAAGCATCTAGGTCAAAGAAGATCTTGTACACACATCTGTCATATAAAAGAGACAGTATACCTTTTTTATATATCGGTGTGTGATACGAGTCGTCCAAAGTAAGTATAGTGCAGCCATCAGGTCAGTAACTCTTCTTTGGTGGCGTTTACGAAGACAGGACTGCTCAGAATGAAGAAACACGCTCCCGTATAAATCGAGGACTTATTGCTCAGGGTAACCCGACATAACCCCATCACATAGAGTGCTCTAAACCCATGCTGGAGATCGGCTATGCAGTCGGTCCGATAGTAGTTTTCCGTGTTTGAATGTGTCACCACCGACCAGCCATCCTAAAGTCACTCGAGGCTCTGCCTGTCACATGCAATGAGTCAGCCGTGTACTATTTTCTGTCAAGGTTTTGATCAACGACAAGTTAGCATAAATACGAACCAGTTTTTCCTAACTCATTTGATTATTTTTTGTTTCTACCCTGTTATGTGTCACAACACATGGAAGTTCCAGAAGTGGTAACACTCGCTTACAGTATCTTCTGGTTTCGTTATGCAAAATTGAAAAAAGTTTTCATTCCCCCATCCGATAACTCATAGACACACTGGCAATTCAAATTTGCAGTAAATGACTGCTTTTTATAGAACTGTAGTATCAACGATGGAGACCAACAACTCTAAAATTCCGTGATCATTCTGTTTGAGTTATTAGGGCAGCTAATCTTTTTTTTTAACACAGTGCATAATGCTTCGCTGAAAGTAAAATACCCGATTTCCGATTGGCGTCCGCATTGATAAGTGAACCCTGAGATAACGTAACCATCTGAGAGAAATGGATAATATTTTTATACTGAAAGATCACCGCTGGTTGTTCGCTAGAAGTTGGTTCTAAATTTAGACTGTTGTTATAATCACAGCAACTAGACTTTAACCTACATATTCTCATGGTTGCCATGGTATCAAGTAGGATAACTCATAGTAAAAATAACTACTACGCAAGTACATATACTGAGTTTGCTTATTCGATAAACCTAGTGGTAGTAGAATGTGCAGTCAATCAATACTGAATTGTCACATCACACAGTGTCTTAACATGTATAGTACAATGATATTTGATCCACAGCAATTCCAGCTTAGTATGTAGCATTACACCGACCTTTTCAAATTAAACTGACTGGTCACTTTAAAAAATATAATCATTCTGAGCACTGATCAACTAACCCCGGCAAACTAGCGTATTGTTTCACCACCTCTTGTAACAACCGCGGTTATTACGAAGAGTGTGTGAGCCCAAATAAAACAATCTATCGTTGTACCGATCATAATATTCTGTAAAGAGATTTTTCCAGGAATCAGCTGTTATAGTCGGCACCCGGAACAGGTTGTTGTCAAGGTAGTGAACTTTTAGTGTTATTGGATGTCCTATTTTTGATCGTCTTGCTGAAACAGTGTCATTGTTTCTCTCAAATGCAAGGTTACATTTTATAAAGCGCAAAAAGAAACCTGTCGTACACTAATGGGAAACAAATCAACGATGCAGATACTTTGACACTCAACGACAGATCGTAAAGGTGGAGAGGTCAGAGCCAATCATCAGTTGACTGGAGACATGGAGACAAATAGAATCGGCGGATGGTGCTTAGTAGAAAACAGTATCAAACCGATGAATAGAATTGTACAAAAGCGTAAACGAGACCGAAACGAAAATTTCGCAGTTTCACAGATCTTATTTCATTCGGTGACGTCATGTCATCACGCCGTGCGACCCTAACACATAATGAAACCACAAATCAACGAGAGTTCTAATTAATTATCATGCTAGAGGCTTAGTTATTGGGGGATGTTCTGTTTCGTACCTGCGATAGGATTGGAGTCGGACTAATAAAAATACCATCTTTGTTTTTATGCTACAAACGGATTGTATTAGGTATTAATGGGAGGACGAATTCTTTATTTTTTGGAAAACAAACATTACATGACGTTTATGCTGATTTTGAAACACTTCACATTCGGTTTTTGCCTGTCCGTCTCTTGTTCTGTATAAACCTTAATTTCTACAGTACCAGTGTGATTACAAAATTTGGGTCATGTTTTAAATTTTGTCAACCAAATGCTGAAACTATTCACCGGGACTATTTTTCTTGATTTCAAATTACTGAAGATCCATTCACAATCAAATATACAACGTTCGATTGGTTTATCCATTTGCGAACGACCAAATCTACTTAAGCTGTTGTCCAACCAGGATGTATATGGCATCCATCACGCAATAGAGAAACTGACCTAACTTGAATTCATTTGAGTGGCTTCATTGCTTTTGCAGTTCCGGGTGGAGGCACATCCAAATTGTATTGATTTTACTGAGCACACGCATCTGTTCGAACCGTTTTGTCCCGTAATCACTAACACACTGATTTGTCCAATCATTCATTTGTTCGGTGTAACTGGGGCCAGGACCGGAATGTAAATACTTAGCAGAGAGGGGTTGTGAATCTGTCATCACACTGCGGATGGCGCATGGTGTCCCGAAATTCGATCAGATTCATTGATAATAACTTATTTCATTGTAACAAGAGTTCTGCTAGGTTCGGCTCGTTTTTCTGTTTGCTTATCCATTTGTGGTTGTTGTTGTTGTTGTTGTTGACGCTCACAAGAATAATGTTGATGAGGATTTTGTTGTTGAATACACACAAGTTGACCATTTGCTGTTTTTATTGGCCAAATGAACATTGAATCCGGTCAGAGTAGGGGACAGTTCAGAGTGGCGTCTGAATTTATTGCTGATACTTGGTCGTGTTTTTTATCTGCTTGCTTTAACGCAGTTGACAGATGAAACAGAATCGGTGGATTGATATATCGGATACTCGATTACATCAATGTGTTATTGTTATCAGTCTTGGTAAATCATCTTTCGGTTAACCGCTACCACAGAATTTGGCATTTTTATGAGATTCGCTGCCATTGAAAGATTATCCACTAATAAGCCCATTTAACATATCATATCTTTCCAAAAATCTGTAGCAGTTTCACGGTGAGTGAACCATCAAGCGTGTTATCGCCCCTGTGATGATTCCAGAAATACAGAAACGAAGTAGTCGACTTAGCTGAAAGTTAGAGCTAGCTTAGACAAATTGCAGTGAAGATGAGCGGTCGTATTATACTACTCACACCGCGGCTA
>LUCH01017925.1:0-21503 GCA_013368495.1 Paragonimus heterotremus
TCAATTAGTACCGTACTAAATCCAGTTTCCACGAGCGTTTTCTCATTAACCGTTTCGAAGATAGATTATCTTCTCTACCGTTGGATATTGAGAAAGGCATTTCTGGATTAACCGATTACGCGTAACCCGTTGTGAACCTTGAATCGTTAGCGAACGATTCAATAAAGATCGCCGCGTCGTTTTAGAGGATTTCTGAAGCAGCTCATTTAAGGATTCCAAAGAGTTGGCGCGGAACAATTGTTAGGCTGATCGGTCGATAACTGACAATAGGGTGCTTGTTACCGGGGTCGAAATATAAAGGACGCTAGCTGTTTCCAGCCCTTCGGAAGGAATGTCAGTGGAAAAAGTCGAAATGTGCCCATAATTGGTTTAGCAAGTATGGATGAATTTCCTTGAAGTGTCCGTGGACGAATGTGGCCAAAAAACGCTGAACTAACAGGATTTGGCATGAAAAACAAAATTTCTATATTGTGGTTTGAGAACTTCGCAGATAAAGGAGGTTGCTGAAACTACTTTGAGTTTGAAACCTGAGATCCCCGGGATGTAAAAGTTGGCGGGCTGATAGTTGAGCAACATAGCAACAATGTTTGGGGAGACTTCAGTGCACAAAAATTCTACTGACAACTACGACCGTTTGACGTAAAATGCCTCGGTTACAAAAAACTTGGCCTTGTCACCAGGATCACTTCAACACATGCAATGGTGACTACTCTTAAAGTAGCCGCTTGCGTTGAATGTTTGACGATTGTTATTTCCTAAAGACATTCAGTTACCACGCTCTGTCTTTATTTACTCTCTTCTCGTTGGTCCTTCTTCTCACGCTCGAAATCTTCATGATGGTGTCTGCGCGCAACAAGTCATTTCTCCCGCGAACGTTAACCTTGATATATTACTAAGCCTTGGTATTGTTTACCTTGGGAAACTTGTTCTCGCGTAGTTTTTTCTTGCTTACCTCTCATTACTAGGCCTTTGTTCATATGTACCCCAGTTTCATTTGCGCTTGCTCGCTCCGCCATTATGCGGCCGTCCCATTTGATCATATCCAGGTGAACCGGTATACTCGGAACTTGTATATTTGGTGGATTCAATATCGAGGTTTGTTATCTTTCTCTACTCAGTTAGTATTAATCTTCTCGTACCTCGGTACTTTGTTAATGTGAAACTCGCTTCTACGACCGTCTTCATTTTTGTGTACGAATTGGCTGATTAGCGGGCCCGCAATTTATAGACGCCTGTTGTTTACAGACGATACTATTCTAAATTCAGTCTCTCGATAGACGTTGCGAGTAGACTGAGCGTAGCTGGAAGAACCACTAGACGTACGGGACTAACGGTGCTTGATGGATCCGTTTTCCTGAAAATCATATTTATCTACCATTTGACAGGGGGCTATTGGTCCGCACTTGCAGTGGCCGAGCTGACCGAATTCAGTACACATGATGCACGCACGCATTCCACCGACTACCAATCGCCTGAAGCTCCCGCGAGGACAAATTTACTGGTGGCCTTTCATTCCATAACTCTATCTGGAGGGAGCTGTCCCGTTTCTTATCCCCAACAATCGACCGCTGATCCCCAGTGGACTCACATTAATGATTACATAGAGACGTTAGAGATGTTTCCATCATTCCTGTTTATGTTCAGTCGTTGCACATTCCCTGCTATTACAGAGATTCCGTGATCTGCGCAGGGGTGCGGCTGGGAATGATAAATTTTCTGCTGTTTCATGTGACTCTAGTATGTTTGGGCTCCCAGAGCTAATCAGGGACCGTGCACAAGGATAGCTATAGGGACGGTGGCAGCTTTGCCGGAGAAGATAGATTGTGTATCCAAACTCCCTGACCTTGCCCCTGTTATATCTCGGCGTTCACCTGAGTGACAGTTGGTGATGGACCACAGGCTTTTTGAAGTGGAAATGCGCCCAAACAAAGGGGAGCCAAAGTTTATGAGAGCCCGACTAGAAGTTCGCAATAGATCGAATGAAAGGCCTATGCTAAACAAGACTCGGGGATCATGTGAGGGGACCAACGATAATGTTTTCCCACCTAGCCTCTCATCTGAACCTCTTGCTTAGGAGTTCCAAAGGAGGTCCGTAGTGCAATATATGCGGAACTTAGCTATCAGTGTCGGCCTGCCAAAATTTGCGTTGGAACCCTTTGAACACTAGCACTCGAAATTCCGTAGCTTCATGCAAAATTTTGAGCTCGTTCTGCCGAATACATTAAAAGACGAGGGACAGAATTTGTCGTATCTGATTTATTAGCATAAGAGTCGAGCTAAGGTAGCTTTCAAGCGCTGAGAATTGCTGCCTACCGAAGTAGCATTCACTCAGGCAACCGAATAACTGAGGCAGTGTTGTGGAAGGCCCAGTGTAATTATCCAGGTTGTCACCAAGTTTGTGTTTAAAGGCCCAGGGGATACCGAGTAGCTCAGAGTGTAGCTACTTAGACGAAGGGATGTCAGTTGACATTTTCCCAACGAAAACCTCCGTATGAGTTAAATTTCCCAACCAATTCTCTGGGTATCGTGGATACACTTTCATGCCCCGTGCAAGAAGAATGGGCAGAGGTAACTAACTCTGTCATAAGCACTGGTCGAAGGCTTTATTCAACGACTTCCTTGAATGCATAAAGAGACGATTTTCGGTTCCTAGTAACCTGTATGTTCAATTCATCGCTCGATATGTCTAGGGCCGCACCGGTGGGAACGGGGCCGCACGCTTCCGTAAGGGTTTTCAACAAGCACCCCGTACGTCAACCATCGCCCAAACGGTAAATAAGCCACACCAAAGACCATTATGCGGTAGTGATGATGATTTGCCGACTTATCGACGACTTGAAAACACATCGTTACAGGGATGACGTGTGGTTCTAAGAAAGTGCAAGCGAGGCTTTGTTTGCCTATTGCCAGACCACAGGACCAAATATTGCAGAGTCCGTATACAGTGTTCATGGCCTGTATGCAATAAGCGACATCACACCCTGATACACGCAGACCCGGCGCCTTCGAGATCTGAACTGAACGTGACGGAATCAGGCTGTGAAACCACTTCTATGCATGGTGTAGCGGCCCGTTTTCGCTTCCCGCCCGTCAGGTCAATTTGGACATTCCGAGCGACTGAAACGTATGCCTCTCTAGATAACAGTTGTCAAACATACCAACAGATGGGTCTCTGATCTAGCTATTATGGCTAACAGCGTGCGAGCTAACGCTCAGCATCCGTACATTGAATGAGACGGATACTACTAGATGTCAGGAACTGAGTTTAGAAGTTGAATCTTCGGATGGTGGATGTAAGATCAGGGTCGACAAGGCCTTTACTGTCAAAGGTCTTCCGGCTTAACCAACTGAAGCCATATCCGAGAAGGAAGACCAGCGTTGACCTCACATGGCCGGTCTGTCTATCGTCTCGTCGGGAGGAGATAAAGTCGGCTTACTAATAAGCTGCTTTTTACCGGAGGCACATTTTGTAGCAAGTCAGCAGGCAGGGGAAAAGCGTCAGCCATTCTAGCAAACACCACCGTGGATTGGACGTTGAGAGACCCCATATCATTAACAGCAAAAAGTAAAGTCGAAGTTCACTGCTTAATGGTTGTCTAACTCGAACAATTGGTCCAGCACATTTTCGACACGGAGCGGACTGTATGATGTGTTTAACTCCTGTGATGATCGGCGGGCTAGGCGTATTGTGGAGTCCACTGCAACGTTCAGGGACGGTCGATATGAGGTTGACTTGCCATGGCAGTGTGACAGTGTGAACCTTCCTGATAACTGGTGGATGGCTTAGAAATGTCTGAGTTTACTAGGTGAGAGATTGTCCCTCGACACCGGATTAGCACGTAGATATAACGAGATTATTAAGTCCTGTGTGACCAAAGGTTATACGCCAAGAGTTGACATTAGAAAGGATAAGACCTTTGGCAGGCGGTGCCTAACCCACCAGCCGTTAATGAAATAGAATAAACCTGGGTAATTGCGAATGGTTTTTGATTGTGCGCCAACGTTCAACGATGTCTCCTTGAACAGGGTCTTGCTGCAAGGGCCAGTCCAGACGAACAACCTAGTGGATATATTGTCACGGTTCCGAAAGGGTATAATAGCCTTGTCCTTAAAAATAGAGGGAATGCCTTTACTATCGAAGGTTCGTGGAACAGACAGGTGGGCAGTGCACTTTCTTGGGTGGAGTGATGAATCATTGCCCGGCTCACCGGACTCGTACGAGGCTATGGTCCATCCTGTCGGGCGTACTTCCTTGCCATTCTGCGACCGATAATGAGTATCGAATTAACAAGCTAGCCAGTCACGTTGTAGGCGAGAATTTTGCGTTGGCAACCACTTGGTACCGATGGATGCTAGGCGTGTGGCGTCTGATTTAGACGGAATGCTTCTCTTAGGTGGATCTAAACTGGTAAAGTTGACGTCTAACACAACCGAAGCGCTGGTGGATATATCGCCGAACCAAAGGACATCGTTGACGGAAGCACGAAACCTAGGTGGTCACGGTCACCAGAAGGCTCTAGAAGTCCAGTGGCAGGTACTGGCTGACTGTTTCAAGTTTCGTGCATCTTTACCGACGGAGCCATCCACTCAGAGGAGATTGATGGCCTTTACATCTTCGGGGTGTGACCCGTTGGGGTTCGTTGTTCCGCTCCTCCTCCGCGGCGCAAGTTAATGCAGTGCTTGTGTAGCGCAAATACCAAATGGGGTGCACCATTAGGCGAAGAGCACCAAGGAGAGTTGGAAAGGTGGTCACGGGGCGTAGTGACGACAGACTCAGATGTTGTACCACGTTTTACCAGACCTTATGGTAATAGGCCAACGCATCTGGGGCCACATATGTTTTCTGACGCTTCCGAGACGGCCCATGGAGCTGTGGGCTATCCCCCGGGACATCATGGAAGATGACAACATATTTTTCTGTTTATTGACAGGAGAATTCCGGGTTGTACCCTCAATGTTTTGTCCGTCCTGAGGTGAGGTATTACAACCGCGGTATTGGCCGACAGACTCATGAGGTTTATACCGACTGAACTCCAGCTGACATTCGACAACATCACACTTTGGACGAACTCGGCCTTCGTGTTAGGGTGCTTGAGAAACACACCGTCGTTTTGTCATATTTGTAGTTAACCACGTACAACTAATTCGCGATTATATCTAGCGCCGAGAGTGGTGACACGTTTCGTCCGAGCTAAACCAGGCGGACGTAGCTCCGAGGAAAAACTGTGATGTTTGTTATCAAGAAATGCACACTTGCCTGAATGGCCCGACCTTCCTGTAGGGATGAGAATTTTCGGCCACCCGACAAGCTGCCCAGACAGTTCCACGCTAGGGGACCGGAGTTAAGGAGGCTGCTGGCAGTGGCCAGCGTCAGTAACGCGCAGCAGTGTGTGAAGCTTGTGTCACGTTATTCACACTGGTACACCCTACAAGCTGCGATATCATGGTTAATACGTTTCAAGAAGTATTTCATTTACACGAAGGCCAGTCGACAAGGTTTCATTCTGCTGGGTCCCCTAAATAAGCTCGAAGTGGGTCTGGCATGTGAATCCCAATCGACTAGGGCAGCTGAGTGCCTTCAGTGGAAACTGTACATAGCACTCCAAAGTTCGATGGGGTACGCTGGCACGGCTAAAGCCTGTCGCCACAAACCGTGTCCTGTGTCTCAATGGAAGTGTTTCAACCAAGTTACACCATGGCATTCAAATGTTGACACTGCCGCACAGTAGTTTCGTCACAGTGATACTACCTCGAGATTGATGGTCACCTGGGAGCTAATCACGTTTTGCCGTCCGTAAAAAGAACGTTTAGGACCGTCAAGGGCATAGATGGTGTGCGCCACGTGCTTTTAAACTGTATAAAGTGCAGAATGTTGCCAATGAATCCATGCCACCACGCGATGGCCGCGCTGCTCGCTGATTGCGCAACAGCCAATGGCACCCCATTTGCAACCTGTGGTGTGGATTGTTTTGGGTCTCTGGAAGTTCGGATTAGGAACAGCACTTGTAAACTAGATGGCTCTCTTCCCCTGTTTAACAGCAAGAGAAACACATTTAGAAATAGGAAGGTGGATGTCAACAGACTTTATTTTAATGACTGTGATGAAGTCTGTTGGTCATCGAGTTGTGCCGGATGTTATGCACAGCGACACCGGGCCCAGCTTCGCAGGTGTGGAATCAAAGTTGGCAGGGATATGACATGCCTTCGACCAAGACAAAATCAGTTGGATACTGGTGGCTCGTGATCTTAAGTTGGCACTTTAACCCTCTTGCTGCTAGTCATCGAGTGGAACATGGAAGCACATAAATCGCACAGTTCGATGAGCCACGCAGGTTGTCGTCAGGCAACAGGTGATGTCGGACGAGTTTCTCCGCAACTACCTGGTTGAGATCGAGAAAATCCTAAAGGATAGATCATTGGTGCCAGTCTGCGATGATCCAGACGTTCCCCTCGTTTTGAGACCAGACGATCTGTTGCTCCTAAAACTAAACCTCGGCCGTGCATCCATATCACACTGCTAGAAAGGTAGACGACAGGGTGGAAGCAGGATCAAAACCTTGCTCGTGTGTTTTGGAGACGCTGGAACAGAGGATACCTACCTTTCATCCAGGTGTAACGGAAGTGGACGAAGGTTGAATGGAACGTGAAAACTGTTGACCCTGTCCTACTAGTTAGAAGCCCTCCACCCGCATGCATATAGCCCAAGGCCTTGATAAAAAGAGTGGTGAAGAGTTTTAACATTCACCTCTGCCGGGTGTACTTGTAAGCAAACAGTGACACGATTAGAAGAGGCACGAGGTCTACATGTCTCCCCGAAGGGGTGGAGGATAGTGGCGTCGCCAGCGTGTGAAACACAGGTGCAATAGAGTCAGTTCGTCGTACACACAACCCGCGGCTACACGAGTGTTGGGAAAGCGTGCTGGTTTCGAAGGCCGGTTGCAAGGTAGGTGATTGCTTTGAGTGTTTGAGGATTGCTGTGTGTCTTATAGAAAGTCACTGACCACGCTCGCTGTCTTTATTCACTCCCTTCTCGTTGATCTTTCTTCTCACACTCGAAATTTTCTTGATAGTGATTAACAGCCCTTCGAGACACGACGATTTAAATTACACGCGTGATAAATCACTTCACCATGGTTCGTTTCCAAAATCTGTCGACATGGCAGATTTTGTACGATACTTTGTTTACCAACGACCCCCCATTGTTCCCTAACTACGATAAAACTTTCCGCAATTTAATTAACCATATACAAATCAACTATATTTTGAAACCGCTTTCTGTTAAATGTCATTTGAAAATCCGTATTGGTGCTTCTCTCACTGGAATAGGGGTGATTCGCGGACAGTTTTGTAGATCTGTCCATCTGTTGTCGAACGTAATCTCGAATTCAAAGAAAAGCGCGTGCAGTGATTTCGGCTTTTAAGAGGCTTCACGGTTTTCGTTTTGGACTGTCGTTTTTTACTGCAACAGATCATGAAGCCTTAAAATTTACGTTTCATTCTGGGAAGTAGCTAACAAGGTTATTTGCTGCCATAGTGCTACGCTGGAGTATTGCACTCAGTTCCTGCAATTACACAGTTATTCACCGTAATGCAAAAAATCCCCATGTGGATTACTTTTCCAAAATTATATCGCTGGATGCAATTCTATCAGCCCTGACTGTTTGTTAGTTCAACCATTGCCAGTAAAAGAGATGCGTTTATCAGTAATGCTCGTAAACACCTCGGTCCTGTTATCACTGCCTTGAGGTTCTGCTGGACCTAACGTGAGTAGCATCAACTTCCTTCATTTTACTGTGGCCGGGGGAGTTTTACCATTAATCCGGGCGGATTAACGTATTTGAATGAAATTGTTATGATTTTGTAGTACCAGAGGCCCACAATCTTTGTGGGTCTACATTCTAAACGCTGGGCGAAGTGACTTACCCGATTATCTTGTTGATGGCCAAAAATTATACCAAACGAGTGTGTAAAATTCAAACGAGACAGTCACAATAGCTCCCACGGGCTGTTACATTTGAAACATTCCAGAGAGTTTGTGTTGAGTCTTATGATCCAGTACTCATTGACACTTACTCTAGGAGGCCTGAAATTTTTCTTACTTCGTCACCAAGTGCAGAACCTACAAAGATAACTTTAGAAAAGCATTTTGTCGCGAAGATGTACCTGTCTCATTGGACACCGATAATCATACCCACTTCACTGTTAAGTCGTTACAGGGAAGAAGTAAAGGACTTGGACTTCATCGCTTGCTGCCAGGCTACACCCACAGTCTCGTTGACCTGCGGAAAATTTTGTGAGCATGCTCAATTTTGCCACTGCTTCTTTGACACTGGACTCACTTGTGGAATTGATGGATGGATAGATAGCTTTCCCACGCAATGCAGAAGTGCGTCGCTTTACGCAAATGGAAGGATATCCGTAGGCCTTTTTAAATCTCGACCTTTACGTGCAAGTATCTACTGTACAAAACACCTGAGGTCGGGTTTTTCAGAGGCAGTGGTTCAAACAGTGCTACTGGTAGAGTTCTTTCACCTAACAAAATTCGCCTGGCCAATATTCTTTATTTGGAAGATCTCCCTACCATTAAAGACACGCTGATCAAGTTGGGTTGGATCCTAGAAGTTATTCTGTTAACTGAACCTCTGTTTTCTTTAAAGCTTGGTTAATCTTTTGTAGATAACTTGGTTCCACTCAAAAACAGGACGGTTCTGAGCCACATGCTATTCCTGACGAGCATGGAACGTTTGAAGTGCCGGTTGTCAAAAGACTTAAACGCTCGGGATCCATTCCACCATGAAATTGCAGATATCCGTGCGCCTTTCCAAGATGTTGCGGAAGCGATGGAAGGGACATACATGTTTCATCTCTCCTTTCATTACACACTTGTTTTGCTATCGTAACCTCTGTAAGCGTGTGTGCAGTTCAACAACACACCATATTTTGTAACCCCACAGTGGATTCTGCAAAGCCCATACGTTCGGTCGCTAAGCAATCTAACCCAACCCAATTTGCCATAATACTGCATTCTCAGCCAGTCTGCCCACAGTTCGCCAGCCACTCTTTCTGACCATTTAGGCCTTTACTTCATCAACGTAAGCCTGTCTTGTTGATTGAACGTTTTCAATACATGGCGACGGAACTAGTGAGTTACTGTAGCAGACTTCAAATTTTTAGTCGGTTTAACCCAGTATTTCGATAGCATAGAGATGTCACATTAGAATACAATATGTCCACTGATCCCCGACATCCTTGCTCTCATGCCTCATTCACAGCTAAACGCTCAAGTGCAAGAGAGGACATTTTTTCTCTTCTGGGTAGGCGCAACTGTTTACGTTGTTGGCGTCACTCGCTTACAAACCGAACGGTCCACTACTGAAACGTTCTTTCAGAAGTCCTTTCGGCGCCGACCATGGGCAAGTTCAGGGCAAAATCAAACAAATATTTCCGAGAACCCTCGAGTAATTTCGGCCCCCTATTCTGTCAACCAACCTTCAGTATGAATGTTAATACTTTTTGAAAGAATTGCGTGAGTCACTGTCGTTGGTGTGTTGCGTAGCGTCCGTGTACTGTCTCACCGGTGAAAGTTTATCTTCAGTTGCTGTTTACGATTCGTAAGCGCCTTGACGCTGAATGTTTGGATATAGAGGTAGCCACTTTTAATTGTCAAGGCCCTTCCTCCGTTCCCTTTTTTATTCCCTCTCCTCGTATATGGTTTTTTTATTATTTGCCTTTGTGTCAGTTAAGCCGCCGTGATAATCACTTATATGTTGTTGTCTATGACAAAGGTGTGTCTCACGCTTTCCTGTCTGTCTGTATGTCCCTTCAACCTGGCCTTTTTCGCTACCTTGGCGTTGTGTTCAAGCCTGTATCTTGTTTTTATCCGGCGGGCTAGGGTGAATAGAACTTCGGTCCTTTCTGCTTCGACAACGCCGTCTTGGCCAAAGAGGCACAGCGAGACTAAAAGCAGCCACGTTTGTAATAGATGGTGCCAGTGTGTTGCGTTTTGGTTCAGTCCGGAGCTTGTTCTTGTATGGCCTGGTTTTTGTGTGTAGATTGTTTGACTCCCCGGTAGTGTCGGCCTTACGCAAGCACGCTGATTTCTTAAGTGTATGGCCCTGGAGCCTGTGCATACCCATTGTAGTTTGGTTGTTTTTGATAGTCGGTTTTTGCGCTTGTATGTTGTCTCCGCCGTGTGGCGGTTCGGGTCATTGAACAAAAGACTTTAGTTTGGGCTCCTGATCGCCTTCTCGCACAGAACTTGGCATCCTGTGGGTACCCAAGTCTCATATAAACCACGATTGCACAAACTAGACCAAATACCACACCGTATCGGCCTTCCCGCTGGATAAACGAAATTGCCCCACCTGCTGTTTCTGGCAGGATGGACAGAAGAAAATGTACTGCAGCCAAACCATTCTCCGAAGACACTTTCACAATGAAGCCTGGAGCAGACATTGCTTACGAAAGTACCCGCAACACGATATCTAACCTGGGGCACGCCTGAGGACGGAACGTTCTGTCTGTAGGGAAGTGTAAGGCGCGCACGATGCTGGACTGATGCAACACCACAAAACTGTTAGAACGTTGCATCACGTTGATTGCCATGAGACTGATGTTGTATGGCGCCGATGTGGAGGCCTTGAGTGAAGCATGATTTGCATCCAGAGGTAAGCTCCGAGCAAGAGGTAATGGGTATATATTTTACTGGATGAATTACATAGCAGAAGGTATTAGGAGGAGTGGTGTTTGCTTTGCAGTGGCCAACCGCGTCAGTTTTTTAATGATAGGTGAACTTCCTGGCATTAACACTCGAGTTATATCCATCAGCCTGCGATCTGCGGAGGTAATTATGTCGTACTTCTTAGTGTTTATGGTCCATGTGCCACACCGATTATAAAAGGGCTAGTTCTATTATCTGCTGTCTAACACAATCTGCTCGACACCCTTGAGTGACCGACTGTTCGTTCTGGGAGACGTCGACGCTCAAGCTGGGCACGCTTCGATCGCCTGACCAGGGGTCGTCGGACCCCTCAGCAATAGTTCATTCAACGAGGACGGTGGCCGTTTGTTCTACCTGTTTGCTATTCACGTGTTGGCTATCACGAACCTAATTCCCGCTAGATGCGAGTGAAATCACAAGGCGGATCCGCCCATGAGGCGGTCATCACCATTTGCTTGTTTAAGTCAGCGTGCAGCAATGTACGGCGGTGTGGCATTCTTTAAATGCGTATCGCGTGACTGATACATAGGGCGGAATAGGGCAGATAACTGGCTGGCAGGGACCAAATTCTTTATTCGTGTCTGCAAGCCAGTTTGCTGTGTGTCCTCCGGACAGCAACAGAAGCCGGATGTCAAAAATTGGAGAGCTGTGAGAGGAGGGCTGTTTCTCAACGTGCAACAGCCGCTTGTCTGAAAGACGATCCTGTATCCACTACCCTCGAGAGTACGTGGCTTCACCTCGAAAAGGATTTAGGGCGGTGATATCCACTGCCTGAAACGTCTTGACGGTTTCCATGAGAATAATGCTGTTATCTTCAACTTGGTACAACAGGAGAATGCGGTATTTGTTACCTTCAAGATGGACCAGAACATTGAAGACGGAACAGCCACATACCGGAGTAGTCGCCAACAAATCACCAAAAGTCCTGACGGAACTGGGGACGATTGGTGGAAAGTTCAAGGTGGGCTGTTGCAAACCTACCCTGTTCGCAAAAGACAAAGAATTTTACAGTCTGCTTGAGGCAGTTTTTATCCAACTCGTCCAGTGTACTAAAGCATTGACTGTGGTAGACTCCGGCTGTTCGTGCATCTAACCAGAGGACACCATGAAACTTCAGCTGAGACACCCCGGCAAACTACAAACCTTCCTACCAGAAACGGTTGAACGATTGTGAATAACTTGCCGCAACTAGTTGTCGAGACTTCACTGGAACTTTTCCTGGAGTTTGCAGAAGTGCAAACAGCTGTTGGACAACTGCAAAACGGAAATGCTGCGTGTGAAAAGGGGCTGTCAGAGGAAACCGTGAACTGGCGGGCCAGTTTTGGAACTGGTTTACCATGTATAGTGCCTCAAGAGTTCAAGCGTGCGCTGACCGTAACTTTGTCTACAGGTCAGGTTAATAAGCAACGCACGAATAACTGTCGGGGATCCAGTCTACTGAGCTGCAGTAAAAAGATGTTGGCGAAGTTTCTATTGGACGGATGCAGTGCCAAGTTTTTGGAAGCAAATGTTCTTGGAGAACAGTGCGGATTCCAGGCGAGTCCCAGCTCGACTGACCTTGTGTTTACTGTTTGCTGCAGAAGTGCGGGAAAACAACCAACCGCTGTGTGCTATCGTCCTGGATTTCACTAAGACCTTCGGCTCCATAAGCCGGAGGCACTGTGGAAGGTGCCTGATTAACTTGGGTGCCCAGGTAAGTTCGTGAAGTTAGTTTGGCTGTTGCGTTTCTTGACATGAAGGCGAAGATACGGTTCTATAGATAAACCCGCGATAGTGCCAAAATTGTCACCGCCGTGGATTGCGGTTGCCTTCTAGCCCCAATGTTATTTAGTTTAAATCCGGAGTCCAGAGAGGTTAAGCACCGTACTGCTGGGCACTTGCTAAAATTTCCGCGTTTCGACGCTCCGTCGTTTACTTGCTTCAGTGGTGCGCGTGCTTTCGCCTGCAAGCGACGGCTGGCTGTTTGCACACCGCGAAAGCGAACTACAGCCACTGGTCAAAACTTGCGCGACAGCGGCATTCAAGTTTGGACTAGATGTCAACACAGGTAGGACATTTACTTTCTTTCAGTCTTTTCAAGGCGGAGGTTCTGTACACACGTCTGCACTTGACATTCACGTCGATGGAGGTGTTGTCGATAGGTGCGTGGGCTTCTGCTACTTCAGTAACAGTCTGTTCGCAGATCTGTCCGCGGACCGTGAGTTACGAGCTCACAAGGTAAATGCTGGCGATTCCTTCGGACATATCGGAAAACGCGCTGGAAGTACCACAGCCATAATATGGTCACTAAGCTTTGTGTCTACCACCCAATGATGCTGCCTGTACTGTTGTACCGCAGTGAATCGGGCACCGCATCGCTGACACGTGCACTATCTGAACTGTTTCCATCTGCGATGTCTAAGGCGTGTCCTGGGTTTCAGGTGGTTGCACATCATTCCGAACACTTGGGTACTCCGGTAATTGGGTATGGATGAAATTGAGGTCATACTGATGCTTATTTGTCTTTGCTGACGATGAACAGGATCCATAGCAGCCGTCGTGGCTGGCCGTGTTGGAAATAGAGTTTAGCAACCGGCGTATGATAAGCGATGCGGACAAGCCTACGTATCTCATATCACGCCTCCCCCGAGATCTGCCAAACTTGGTTAGCGATATCTTACTAGGTTCAGTAGCTGATCGCCATGAGTCGGCCAAGCCAACGATTTTTAAGGAAACAGCCATCCGACGAGATGCGCCCGGAACACCTCTCCCAAAAGTTACAGTTGGAGGACAAGAAGCCATCGGTTCTTCTTCGAGAAGTGCGATATGCAGTAGGTAAGTTGTAGTTGCCAGATCCTCTTGCAGGAGTTGTGTGTGCAACAACTGCCCGAGTATGCGCAAGGGCTATTGCCCATGTCATCCCCACGTCCGTTAGATGATCTGGCGACTTCAGCCGATGCAATACATGAACGCTTCCGTGACACGACACCGTCACCATTAGTGGGGCAGTTAGTTACCTTCAGCAGTCCCACAGATAATTTATTATCCACGAAAACGCTGAAATATCAGTCCTTCTCAAGGCGCTTTAATGTCGTGAACGCAACCCTTTGGAGACAAGAGTCGAGATAGCTCAGTTGCGACGTCAGCTGGTGGATCTTTGTGCCAACATTCGGCGCACTTGGTCGCCATCAAAAATTCCTCCGACGCTTGCTCGATCACTGCCTAAACTGAAGACTGGCGATCTTTGTTAGTACCATGAGACGTACGGTGATAACGCTAAACGCTGCCGATCACCATGTAGCCTTCGCGATAACAAACGTTTAAACTGACAGGCAGGCTTGTTTCTGTGACGGAAGCCACAGGCCAGTCCAACAACAGTCGACACTTCTTTCTAAACGGTTTAACCTCTGAAATGCATTTCCTAATCGATACAGGAGCGTCGGTTGGCGTCACCTTGCATTCCGCAACGGATGCACAATCAGAATCTGGCATCACACTCCGAGAAGTAAACAGTACACCCAGTAGAACCTTCGGTTGTCTACTGTTGAGTCCAAACCTTGGTCTCCAAAGCGATTATCGCTGGGTTTTCCTGATAACTGATCAGCCTTTCCCTATTATCGGGGTCGATTTCCTCCGACATTTTGATTTGTTGGTCGATGTATGTCGATCGCGCCTGACTGATACTTTGACAAGACTCAATGTTCGGAGTAAACCGTCGCATACAGCTGTGATCGGTCCAATGCTAGCCAATCCCGTAGTTGGCGAGACTTATAAGGAACTTTCTTCCCAATTCTCTCAACTGATCCGCCTCGCTAACGAACTACCTGCCATGAAAACTGGCGTCGCGCATCACATTATCACACGGGGGCGCCCGTGAACAGACGACGCCAACGTACGTAGATCCTCGTCTGTCAATTCGTACCCACATTTTGATAAATGCGGTTACCCTTCAACGACCTTCACACCCGCCCTACTTAGGTATATTCCTGGTAATGGCGCGCTGTGGTAAGAGTTTAGTGTTGGAATGCAAGGGTAAAAGCCAGGTTATCTCAATCGATAGACTAAAGCCAGCTTCTTTAGAGGTACCTGATATGAAAATTTATTAGCGACCTGCAACATCGCCAACAGCTAGTGCATTGACAAACGTCTTTCCAGATCGGGCAGCAGTGACGACTCCGTCAGCCTCGACGGATACAAGTATTAAGAACGGACGTGGCCGAGAGTTGCGAAAGCCGTTGCGACTTGTAGATTGGGTGGACGTCCGCCGTATTTAGGTTTTGTTGTTGTATGTTCTAACAGAGTTAATCATAAACGGCTTCACATAAGGCCAACTCTGCCAACATGACAATTTGTAGATTATAAAAAAGGAGAAAAACTTCAGTAATTCGGATAAAATGTACTCAGAAACACGGTGAAGTTACCGTCATCCAATGACATGTATTACTGAATCGTTGACCGACGATTCAAGTTCACAACGAGTTACGCGCAATGTGTTGATCCAAAAATGCATTTTTCAATATCCAACGATAGGGAAGGTGGCCTATCTTCGAAACGGTTAATGAGAATGAGCTCGTAAAAACTGGATTTAATACTGTGCTAATTGAGTCAATGTACATGACAATCGACTATCTCACCACGAATGCGAGAAGTCCTCAAAAGTTGAATGGGGAGTGTGCAAGTACAGCAAATTTGACAACCAAGCAACGCTCGGTAGTGGTGGCTGATAAAACGGAATTGAGCTCACTCAAGCAAAAGGTCGTTGGTGAGGTCGGAATAAAACGATTGTTTGTGCACCGGGAAATGATAATAATTATGAGCTACTCAAGGAAAAATATAGAAGAAGAATGTTTTGATTTGCCACTTAGAAATGTGCACGGCTCATACTGAATAAGAGTACGAGGAACTGTTACAGAAGCAAGTGTAAGAATAAAGATGATAAATGCAGGTTAATTTTAAGGAAACTAGTGGAACATGGGGTCATCTTTCAACACTAATCAGACAAAGCACAGCAATCTCAAAACCGTGTCTCCTATCTGTGCCTTAACAAGCACTGTGGCAAAAAGATGGTGGTCTGGATTCAATCTGACATATGCGATAGAGGGTGTCGTCAGTCGTGTGCATGCATAAGGGTAGAGCGATATGAGCTGCACGGCAAATATTCTCACCTTTGCTGGGTCTGTGTAGAATGCAGGACCAGCGGAAGAAAATCGCTCAATGTTTCAGGCAGGTGAGAGTCCGTAGTATGTGTTTCACACACTTGGAATTCCAGTACTCGTTCTCTAAGTCAAACCACCAACCAAATTCGAAGTTCTGCTCCTGCTCAAACCGTGAGTATACGACGCGGATCCTCGAGGAATGGTGCGCGCACTTTCACGGCCTACTGCAAGCAGTTCCTACACCCTACACTGTGAGGTAACTCAATTTTGCGCTCAACGCTACTTACGTCAACAGTGATACGCCCTAAAAGCCACACCTTGGTCTCCCCAAACTGCAAAACGGCAATGAGGCTACTCAGGGATCACAAAGGCCAACTATAAGTAAAGCTACTTGGCTTTGGAAACTCAATAACTTAGACGTCAGGTGGGCAAATGAAGGAAGATAGCAGGACGCTCCTAAGTTATCGCATACACCTAAGTTCCAGTATCCCGACTAATGTCAACGCGACGTTCACACGGATAGTGCAGCACGAGGCAAATCTACGTGACGTCGCGGCCACTCTACAAAACATATTAATGTAGTGAGACAATTACTAAGTTTCTATGAGACCACCTTCAAAAAGACAGGAAATTAATTATCCACGCCCCCGAACCGGTCACGCATGATCGTAAACAAAGGAGGTCCTCGGAAAGCCAGTTAATTCTAAGTTTTCTGTGAAACGCTGGACTACTCATAGCGACGAAATGGTGCCGAGCGCATAGACTCGGCAATTGGACTGTACTTAGCACAAAAAACGAACTGTACCAGACCGCTCCCAGTCGAATCTCGAGACCGCAGCATTCGCGATCTAGTAGTAACTGAAGCTGACACGATAGCTCAGAGGATGCCAAGCATAAAAATTGCAGGAGACAGCCATGCGTCACAACCTGACCAATATGTGGTGATGTCGGCTGCACCAGAAATCAAAAGCGAGCCTCTCTGCGGAAACCGGGGTCAGGAGGCCAACCATAACTCCAAGAGGAGAAGACGACGATGCAACCGTTCAGAAGAACCATCAGCCAACGAGAAAACTGGCATACATTCACCTGGTTTTTATCCTCATATCCGAAAAACGAACCAATTCCCCGGAGGAAATCTCCGATGGATTATATGTCACTAACCTGCGGAGTTTTCAGGAGGCCTGATCGCCGGAGCTGAAATGCATTCTGGCAAATTTATGCAGCTTGCTAAGTAGGAGAGACGACCAGCAAACAGCGATTCACCTGGTTAATATTTGCTTGCCCACAGAAACATGGCTCAAAGGAGAAATACTTTTAGGGGATTGGGCACGTGGGTCCCAATGTTATCGCAGTGACGGTGGCAATACTGTTGGAGGCGGTTGCCTATTATTGACCAAAAGTTCTATAAGGCAGCCACCCGTGAACTCTAACTACGGCTGCGTGTGTATTCAAACCGCCGTCAACCTTCTCCATATCAACCCAATTGATAGCCTTTGGGGTGTATCGAAGTCCGGGTGCGCAATCGGAGGAAGACGAAGCATTGCTGAAATCTTTCCAATCGGTTTGCCAATCAGGCTATCGCATGCTCGTTTTGAGGTGTGCAAACGCTCCCAAAATCAGCCGGCGACTAGGATCTGTTGGTAGAGGTTTTGATCACAGATTGCTTAACCTAGTCTACAAGTTCACAATATCACAGTATGCTGGAGTGGCCTCGAGATCCCGACCTGGTCAGATAGCTTCAACGCTAGATTTCATCTTAACTCGTCACAGCGGTGACGTCACTAACGTGTTGTCTGCGGCGCAGATCGGAAAGAGTGACCATAAGACAATTTACTTCTCGCTCTAATGTTCTCTGTTCTTAAAACCGGCACACAAAATGTAACGTTTTACCGATTCGATCACAAAAGTCTGACATTAGAAGCTGATAGAATGACTTGGGACCCAACAGTTTCTGTAGAGGACGTCGATAGTTTGTGGACAAACTACATTGAGAACATCTGGGCTCTTACAGGTAGAAACGTCCCTCAGAAACAAGTCAAAGGAAGGGGTTGGAAACCGTGGACTCGCCCTAGGTTCAAGAGAGCATTCTGACGCAAGTATATGGCTCTCAAGGGAAATATTCAGCGACAGAGATTTAGACACTTCATAATATACAAAAAAGCTCGAAACGAAACAACTAAGGTGGCAAGGAATACTCGTCTGGTCTATGAGTTCAGCCTAGCAAGTGATATTAAACAGAACCTCAAGAGGTCTTACGGTTATGTTCACTCAAGGTCCTCTCTAAGAAAGGAAACTGGGACCAAACTTCCCTACAAGGGAGGGATTATACTGACTGACAAGGGCATAACAGACGCGTTCATGGCAAAGGTTCAAAGTGTTCATCGCCCAGACAATGGAGCACCTGAACCTCACTCTAACATCATGGGTGGGGCCATGGTGGATCCGGACATTGGGCCTAAAGAAGTTGAGCCAACGATAGCTTATGTGAACAGTACGAAGTCCGCAGGACTGGACCACATCCACCCGGCCATCCTGAAACCTCTGACCAAATTGCTGGCGTCACCCTTTGCCCGACTATTCCATCTCACCTTAGAAACAGGGGTTGTTGTGAGGGACCGGAGACAGGCCAGTATAATTCCTACCTTCAAGGGTTGTAAGCGATCACGGGTGGGAAATTACAGAGCAGCAACCCTGACTAGTGTCGTCAGCAAAATATCTGAACGCATATCACGAGAAAGGATCGGTCGATTTCTCTGCTCGCAGAAACTTTTCAAAGGCCCCAACATGGCTACCTAAAAGATTGATCTTGTTTTGCCAATCTGCCGAAGTTTCTAGACACCGCCACGGAGAAGCCTGCTAAAGATGTCGTCGTGGTGTACTGTCTAGATTTCCAGAAAGCTTTCAATTGTGTCACCCACAGGCTGTTGGTTCGGAAGTTAAGAGGAGCAGAAATATCCCTTGGAATCTGTAGGTGGATCCGGACGTTCCTAGTTGGAAGGTCGTGCAGGATGAGGGTAAGAGGAGTACTGTCGGACGAGGATTCTCCGTTAAGTAAAGTACCTCAGGGGTCAATCCTCGCCTCTCTTCCCTTCCTGGTACATATATAATGACTTGATTGGCAACATGGTCAGCCCATGTTACCTTAAGCAGATGACATAAAGCTGAAGGGAAGTGCGTTGGACTCGGACGCCCTCCAATAGGACAGTCGGAAGATCTGCCAATGAACACTAGGGTGGGATTTAGCACTGAGTGTTCCCAAAAGTCATATTCGTATTAATGCTTCCCAGTCGATCCCCAGGTATACAAGGGATGCACATGGATGGACAATCAAACAAGCAACTGAACAGCGAACGAGAGCCTTAGGCATCCAAGTCACTAGCACGTTTGCTCCATCTCCACAGTGTGCCGCAACCGCAACGAAAGCCCGGCGGGCGTTATACCGACTGAAATCCGCGATCGCCAACCCATGTTCAGCAGTGCTCACTCCGCTATACTCGGCCAAAATTCGCCTACACTTGGAATATTGTGCCAAAGCCCGGTCACCGTATCTCAAAAAGAACAGCTGTCCTCAAAAATTACAAAAGCTCGCCACACGTATGGTATAGGATAAGATGGATCTAGACCAACATGACCGACTGGGCTTGTTGAGCTTATTCTCGATCAAACGCCGGTGGGTTATAGGGGACCGTAACGAAGTATACAAGGTGACCCGTCACACCGGCACAAGTCTCCTGGCATGTTTTTGCTTTATACGTCAGGACAGAGATTTCAGAGGTCATAGGTTCACAATCAAAAATACAGGATCGCGACTGGCGCTTTGTGCCTCCTCCACAGCCTCAAACGAGGGCTACCAGAACCAACTGGTAGTACATGCCGAACCCAACACCACCACCCTCCTCAATCCTAAGCCTCCTTTCCCAAAGTCTTCCTCTCACCCTCCTCTCTTTTTTCTCGGGAAGTCAAGTGAGGAAGTAGCTCTTAAGTGCATGTATTCGAACTGTCTGCGTTTGTTTAATAGGTTACCGGAAATCAGACAGTCAGCTCATAAAACACAACCCCACATTTTTGCTTTCACGGAGACCTGGCTTGCAGGTGACATCAGTGACATCGAACTGAGTGTCCCCGGGTATGCAGCCTACCGAGCGGACTACACCCGAGGGAGGATGGGGGGTTCTACGATTTTCCTTCAGCGTTGTCTCCCAACACACACGGTTATCGGTGGATTTCATTCATCTGATAAATGCGATGCTCTATGGCTTTGATTGGCTCTGCGTGGCCGGGACTCACTCATAGTGGGGGTTATCAATAGTTCTCCCTCATTGGACGTCTCTGAAGACGACACTTCTTGCAAACCTGGACAATCCTAGACCAACAAAACTTCACTCATCTGCTTACAATAGACGAGTTTAATGTACCGAAAATAAATTGGGCATCAGTCTCCCAAGAGGAATGTGAAAGCGGATTCTCGACCTCTTTATCGACGTTGATACAACGGAGAGCGTGGACACAGCATGTCAGCGCCCCAACGCGGCATCGTTCTAGTCATATTCCCTTTCTGATCGACCTAGTTATCACTAATGAGAGCGACCTGATAGACAGGGCGGCCATCAAACCACCGCTCGGATACAATAACCACTCTCTGTTCATCCTCGATCCTATCTGTTATTGATTACGGGAACCAGTAAAAAAAATTCTGCAGTTCGAAACTTTAATCAGGCTGATTTTAACGCCCTGAGGAGCTACCTAGGTTCATTACACCTCGATTATGGCTCCGTGGACCAGAAGTACTGTGCACTTTAAAGCGCAACTGAGAAAGCAGACAACTTATTTGTGCCGCGCAAATTGGGCACCTTCTATTATTGGTCAACACTTCCGCGCAGAATACGCCGTCTCCCCGATGACCGTTCCTACTTATCCGCGAAGCGTAAGATCACGGGAAATTTAGAGGACCTACGCGCGTTCCACATAGTTGAAAATAAGTGCAGATGGGAAATCCGTGAGCACACCAAACGCGCGCAAGTAAAGGTCCTCATAAAAGCTCACGGGAACGATGCTTATTTAAGCATATCCGCCGACTGAGAAGGAATAAACCCTCGGCTCATTCTCTAAGACTGCCCGACGGGGAGAGCTCATCTGACTCCCTTGTTGTGTCAGAGTTATTTAGGGAATACTACACGGCAATCTACAACGTCGCACCGCCGGACTGACACCCTATCCTTCAGCCGCAGAATTTCCGGCAACCACTCGCTACCACCGGGTTTCCCGTGCTGGATGTTGAGGACCTTTTACTTGAGGTAAATTTATATAGTGCAATGGGTCCTGATGAGATCCATCCCAGAATTCTCAAAGAACAGTTGCTGGTCTGGCGGAACCCTTTTATAAGCTGTTTAAACAGACACCTAAGACTGACATTCTCCCTAGCGCATGAAAAGAGGCGTCGGTGAGGCACATATTTGAAGGGGGTAACCGGCACTCTCCGGCTAGCTACCGGCCAATCAACCTCACTAGTATTCCGTGCAAGATAATGGAACGCTTATTAAAGCGTGCCATCATTAACCACTTTTTATCAAACCATCTTTTTTCCTCTACCCAGCATGGCTTCCTTCCTAATCGGTCATGCTCAACTAATATGCTTGTTTTCATGGACA
>LUCH01017926.1:0-21553 GCA_013368495.1 Paragonimus heterotremus
ACTTTTGGTTAACTTCCTTGGGAAGTGATTGATCGAAAACTAATGATTTCATATTTTGTGGGTGTTTATTCTCTTCGCTGTTCATATAAACGTTACTTAATGTAGGTATACTTTACATGATCCCGACCTGAGCCTCACACACCAATCCATGTCTGAGATTCCTTCGCAAACGTTTGTTCTTGGTAGAACGATACCAATTTGTTTTCAAGGAGATTCATATGGTTTGTAACATGATCTGACTGTACAGATCGTTATATCATCACATGCCATTTTTATTCAATGGAATGCCTCATACACATGCACTTTAGCTTAGTATATGGATGACGTAGATGAGTAAGCCTATCCCTTTAGTTATATCACTGAATGATACCAGCAACCTCAGGAGAATTATAACTCATCTTGGCAAATACATTTTATAGATTAACCTAAAAGACAATTCAACTTAGAGATAGAAAAAGTGACGTCCTATTTGTGAACAAGACTTCAAACCTTATTTGGTTTCGATGAAGTTTTGTGTGAACGGAAGAGCTATCCAACAAAATCGTTACTATTCTGTCTGAAATCGCTACCTTGTTAATCCGTATCCACAACTAAGAGAGGAAGACTGTCTTTCTCCTCCATAGTTGACGATTATACTCACAGATTGCAAACAGAAGTGATTAGCCTTTTAACATCTGTTTGCTTACAACTAAGTGTGTTAATTCCTCAACACTTGCACTGTGCGCTGGCAGAATTAACTCCTTCAGGATCTTTTCTTCCATACATTTCTCTTTTTGATAGAAAGCCTGACTTCATAAGTTTGTTACTAACTACCGCGGTCTTAGGTGAATGGTTTTCTTGCAATATGACTAATGTACAACTTTGTCCACCCCTCTTAAAGACCACAGAGGCTCCAATGATCACGTGAACTAACGCTTCTTCGGCGAAGGAATATTGAAAGTTAATCGTTGTCCGCCGGAAACCCAGTTTGACTCAACTTAGGGAATCTGCTGTGGCCTTCTGCTAAGATAAAAAATCAGAAGTGGAGACAGTTTTCATGACGGTTTTGATACCCATTCCCAAACCGACTTTCCACCACTGATTTCATTCTTATGTGGACTCATCAGGTAGAGATTGCCTGAATGGTGGATTGAAGCAACAAACCCTCGTGTAACGACCCAGAAATTATTCACTCGACCATTAGTTCTGTGAGCTTCAGTTGTTCAAGGGGAATTTTGAATACAGTTGAGTTATTACTCGGTTTTTACCCTCTTTATGTAGATGGACATTTTCGTTCCCAGCACTGATAAACGGATCACGAAACGTTATGCGGGTCCTCATAAAACAGTACTGATTTGATAGTTTTTCGCCGTCTTGTAAAAACTTAAACTACACTGTTCGTCAGTTTCATGACAGCGGGAAGGTTGTTCAGAACCTGAGTCTTGCCTTGTTATATGCTGCCGGATATCTAGTATGACTACACACTTCGCTTACTGACATAAATCTAGTCCACTCTTGCTTTGAGTATATGAGTTCTTCTCTCAAGTTCACTCATTGTATAAGGTCCTCCAGTTGGATACACAGTTAAATCGTATATTTTTCTGAGTGAACTCTATTGCCAACAGCCGTCATCGTGTATAAAAGACAGATATCAGAATTACAACTCAACACCTCGTATAAGTTTACTGCCTTCACGATGCACCAGACGGACCCTAATGTAATTACTTCCCTACTATGTGGTTTAATCATCTCATTGCTCAATGTGATCATTAATCACACTATTCAACCATTAATTTTGCAGCGTGTCTCAGTCGAAATGATATCAGAATGAATGCGAAGAACCGGAACATCTAGTGTGCGCAGTTGTACAAAAAAAAATACTTCACATTGCTGGACAATACGAATGGTCAGAGTCTGTTGACAGCGGTTGGCCTGCTCAGACCTGACATAAAATACCGCTGCCGTTCTAGATTAGTTGCGTTCACTCCACAGCGTTGATTGCCTTGTTGTTCTTTCTTGAATATCATTGATTCCGTCTTTCAGCTGTACGTTTCCACTAATCCGTTGTAGGTGTTACCGCTCCATCCGACTGAACATCATATCACCAAACAACACAGTCGAACAAACAAAGAACAGAATACTTAGTGAACATTCGCCCTGAAAATAGGTGTTTTTGATACAGGATGGTTCGAACACAAGGATAAAGCTCTACTGATTAGTTGGGGCGTAATCTTTGTGAACTATTCCATCATTCTGGACAACTTATGCTAGCAAAAGTGTCTTTGTTGTAAATCCTTTAAACCAGACCACTGACACCGTGTTCCACAAAACCTAACCCACTCTTCTGAAATGACGAGACAGCAACTCATGCTTGGGTTAAACTACCATCATATCTCATCACGGAATTGTTTACACCACTGTTGAGTCACCCAACTTTACGTCTGTACACAAGCACATTTCCATCTGCCTTTCCTTGATTCATTCGTGATCTTTCAGTCAACCTTTCAGACGATAATTGAAGGCAAGCTTTGTATTGGACGGTCAATGTGTCACGTTAGTTGTCACTGTGCTCTGTTTAATTTACTTTGAGTAAATTGTGCACATTTAACAGAGCCATGGATCAGGAACGACAGCCCTGATTTTAGTTCAGAGTCAGCTAATCGGTGTTAACTGCCCTCGCCCGTTTTCTGTCAAACAGTAGTACACTCACAAGTCAGTTGTCGCGTTCGTCCCCGACTCAGTAGAGTTCGTGAATCAATAAAGATGTTAGGAGTTACTGTCCACAAGTTTCAGCATTTAACGTTCAGTTAATACGATATGTGATCAAACTACTCTGCTTGAACACAGTTGATGAATAAGGAGAAGACTGCAGACACAATATTATTTGTGGGACAAGAACACTAATTAATAGATCTACGTCAGTAGTGAAGAAATCGGAATCTATCGGTGGTTGACCTCAATGAGACGTAAGATGCCACAAGTTGTAATCTGATTGGTTCTTTACAAAACACAGAACTCAGTGAATAACGAAAGATATAACACTTAAACTGTTTGTGCAGTCCTGATGTGGCTTAATGCGACGCTAACGTGGTCCTCTACGAGATTGTCTATTGTGTCGGGGTTTGGATAAACAAAGTATGTAATAGGTTTCCATCACAACCTGCTACGAGGAGCTCCTGCATTCTTGTTTGCTAACCGCGTCGATCACCTCGCCGCATCAGAACCTTCGGGTAAGCGACACCATTTTATCCACGGTTTTGCTTTCAGTGCTCCGGAACTGAATTTGGACAGTGTGTCTCCGATGAACCGAGGCATTGTGCAAATCAGTAAATTCTGTCATTGTGTTGTCTGGCCTGAGGGTCATCAACCATTTGGCAAGTCACAGATCACGTCCACAAAAATATATCACACCCATCGAATATATACATTGAAAAGCTGCTGTCAAACGCCTGCAATTAAATAATAGCACTAGGCTTTTATTCATTATGCAACGGGTTGTGTTTCTGCACTGCATCAGAAAGTTATCGAGAAAGATATGCACGTTGGTAAATGTTTTAGGACTAGTAATAACCACAACACTTTTGGGCGTTTTCAACACATTTTCTGCAGTGCCGTTGGAACTTGGATATCGTGATGTCCTTCGCAAACGGCGATACCAGAAAATGTAAAGCCACCGTTTCATTTCAGTAGAATAAAATCGCCATCCGTTGTTTATCACCAAGACCTGAGGAATTCCTTCTTGACCAAAACAGTTACAAAATGCCCATATGATAAATTATGCGTCAGGTGAAATTGCAGTGAATACTTTTGGACACTTAAGCACGAATCGATCAAAACCAGAATGTGACAATTACCAATAAGTCGTCCATGATGGTCCACATGCACACGTTTACATGGTGTCAAATTACTCTGCGTAGTTTTAGTTTTGTGCAGACAGGAATCACAGTTGTTTGCAATGCTGTTGACATCCGAATTTACCTCCATCCGCCAACACATCTGTTGAGCCAAAAATATTATTTTCTGTTATTCTTACGCAAGTCATCTAACGTAACCTATCGAACGGGTTGTATTCACAAGTGCTGCTGTGTCGGTGCTAAAGAAGTCTGTCTTTTCCTAAGCAGTACCATATCCAATGTCTCTTAAAGTAGACTGCAGTTTATGTTTCCTTGATTCAACAACAAAATGTTTTGATAGTCGGTGACAAAATAGCGCTATTCTGGATTAACTGGCTGTATGAAACCAAGGGTGAAATAACCTCAAAAAGCTTGACGTATCAATCATCGAAATACGATGATCTCTGACAGAGAACTGCCATGCTTCAACGGAAAAATCTAACAATCTACACGTCATAACTAACTGTGTGATCAATTTCTTACGGAACCTGAATCTTCGAATGCCTTACTTGCGAACCTGTTATTCTTCACATTTATGAACTTAATGAACCTGGTTGTAACTCAAGTGTACAGAAATACCAAGGGTCACAGCTTAATACCAGAAGCACAAAAGGTTTCTCTCTTCGAAGCGGACATTCAGACACAATCTACTCATTCAATGTCTCCAACTCAACCCAAAGCTAGGGACCTCGTTCATCTGAAATGGTCCATCAATCACCGATTGTAATTTGACGCTGGCAGAAATTATCCAAGTACTCCTTAAGTCGTACCAGTGTGGTCACCTGACGAAACACTTTATTTTGTGGCTGCGTCTGTCACAACACACTAAAATTTATGAACCGTACCCTCGATCAGGTAACTTACTAATGATTCCACCTTTTGAAGAAGATACCAGTAAGCAATCTCAACTCTCCAGTTCTATTTCAAAGGTAGTAAATTACGATCTTAGATACCGTCATCCCCATTTCTTGCGAATGACGAACAAAACGCTGTACTCTAATTAACGCCTAGGCATTCAGAAATGGGTCAAGAAAGGTTAATTCGGTTCGTTTCTAGAGCGCTGTATTGACAAAAAAACAAACTTAAGTAGCGTGGATGGATACACTTTATTCTACATTGTACGGTCATGGTTTCCAGAAGGTGACCGAGGCACACACTCCAGTGGGTGACTTCCTTATCTTAAGCGCATCTTTTCTGGGATACTCACTTCTGTCTTTCAATCCCGATGCAGTCTTTCAGGGTATGGGTTCTGGAGTTCACTTGGTGGCCGACTTCTGTATTGAATCACATATCGGAGAAGCTATAGCCGAATGCACATGCTACACTCTTCCTGGATTGCAGATAGTATAGGTTGTGTTCAGAAAAAACCCTCGGGGTTACAGCAAACCCGTTATAAATGCCGTTTTCGATGATAAAATTGTCGTATATTAGATGAATGCAGTGACCAAACAGTATGGACTGAGAATAATATAGTGTCTGAGTGTTTTTTCACAAGCTGCGTTCACAACATATTTCTGAATCACTCGGCATCTCTCGGTTAGGCAGTCAATGATTTTTTCTAATGATCCTTGTCGATTTCCTACATACGTATGATATTTCTACGTTTGGAATTTTTAACGGATATTTCCTCACAAAACGGTGCTTTTTGACTTGGTGCATAAATCTTGATTGTGCTAATAGCCTGTTTCCTTTACGATCGACCGATTTTGACCGTTATAGTTTTTAGACGTCTTAATGGAAATTTTTCAAATAGAATTTATAGCCAGCCGCCTGAAGAAGGAAGTATTAGTGTGTATTAGCCTGGACTTGAAAAGTAGCCCACGCCCTCGTATGACCACTACATTCATCACTGTACCACAGAGATAAAATAAGCCGGAACTGAAGTATCGCACACAAACGCTCAGCCACGGTTGTTCAATCATCTCGATCATCTCAAGAGAAGACACAGTGAGTTACTTGTTTACTTCATTCGATATACCGGTGTCCAAAGCTTTGTATCATGTTGAAAGTACAGTTCAAATTTCGATTCTAACAAGGATCTCCACAGTTTACGAGTATTAATGTTTAAAAGAGAATAACCGAAAGTTATCTGAATGCAAACCGTGAGTGGCATCTGGTTCACATCAGTCAAGTCCACTGATACTCATCAAATCCTTTCCATTTTACAACTCATTATGAAAGAACACGTTAACTGTTCAGAGTGGAAAACCAGACGGTGAGACCCCCAACTATGAGGCCATCATGTTTGGAATTCTCTTTCTGTTTTTCTCCCCCAACTTGCTTCATCGCCTTTTGTCTTTTCTTTGAAGGAACTGTGCATATTTTCCTTCGTAAAATGATTAATAGTAACTGAGCGGTATGAATGTGGTATCAGTGAATCACTTGTCGGGATCAAGCCTAGGTGATGTATGGAAAAATTTAGACAAACTGATTGCAATACATCGTACCAGTCTTTTGTGATCGGAAGACTTTTCGAGTGTTCCTCTAGGTCAGTCGCACTAGTCGTTGTTGTCACTATGGTTAAAGTGCTTGGAATTAACAAAGAGTAGAATATTTCTGAATACTCAAACGGGTAACGGGTACAAATGGCACAGTACAAAAATACTAATTTTTTACGACAGGTTAAGAAGTTTAACTCAGAATCAGTTCGTTAATATAGTTCTGCGTTAGGGTTTGTGTATTGTTTACTCCAATGTTTGCCTGGTTTCATTGTTTTATGTCTAAGTCCTGTGTTTCCTTGGTTACTGAGTTAAGTCCTATTGTTTGAATGTGGTCAAACATGAACGTGCACAAATAAATATGGTTGTTGTATCAACCCGATCCCATTATATTAAGCCTAACCGTTTCTTAACTTTTCGTGTGGTGTAAGAAATAATATTCGATTGAAGCTGCATACAAACTTTAGGGAATGTACGAATTATAACCAGACGAAATTACCATATTCAATCCAGTTTTCAGTGAGATAAGATTTTACGTTCAGGAGTGACTAACGTTTTGAGACAGACATCTACTTATTTCAAATTGAACATCACTCTCAGTTGATTAGAGCTGTCGCATTCCCATAGACTTTCCAGTCGGCCGACTGGAAAGTCTATGGGAATGCGACAGCTGTGATCAATTGTGAATGATGTTCAATCTGAAGTTAACCAAATCCCCGATTACTCATCAGTAATCTACTTATTTACAAATTCAGTGGATCAGCAATTCTTACCGAATTCTATCTTCGTTATGGCACCCCTGTTTATATGTCAAAACACAGGTGTTTTGCATAAAAACAATAATATCATGCACCGCTATGCCTACAAAAGTAATCCCAGAATTATACGTTTTCTCGAATCTTTTATAAACTTAAGATCGTCGATGGTTAAGTGAAATTTGACTCTTCATTCACAGTTAGCAACCAGTGGCTAAATTATACATTACTAACCAAGCTGGACATGTCTCAGATACTAAAAGCTTGTTCTCAATGAGTATGAGGCATAAAAAACCGTTAACCAATTATGATCTACTGGCTACGTTACATCACAGGGATCGTGAAATAAATAGTTATCTACAGAGTAAACGAGATTGCAATCCGTGGTGCAGATTCTAGGTTAGTCTGATTTTCTCATCGCCATCCCTTCGGGAGATTCTTTACTAATGCCTGTGATAAGTTTATTTTTCTGTAGTTCTCACAACTTGATACGAAGGATGTTCGAACAAATGCGCAACCAAAGATCTGCGTACACCGTGATCGGCACTAGATTAACTCTATTTTGTACTAATACACACTGCCTTAACGTGCAACAACATGAATGAGACAGAGGATATCAGCTTTTATCTCTCAACTTGATTGAGCGTATCACTTGGTTCACTGGGGAAGACTGATCATTGTCCAACTAACAAATACAGCACACGACTTTTGAACAAGGCTTTAACGGGAAAACGCTAGTTTTTGCTGGTAGACAGTCATCGATTCACTCTGCTATGACTCTTACTGTAAACAGTGATACTTCAGGCTCCAGATAACTCAATTTTGTGGATTAACGCACTCCCTAATCTCAACTACATTCGGAAAGTCTAATAGTATCTACAATCTAAGCCTTACTAAAAGCTGTTACCTGGTGAGAACCAGAACTTTTCCAAAACTCGAAGTGAATAAGCATACGCTGTTTAGTATGCATGAATATTTACGAAGTCACTCAGCGTGATGTCCATGATCTACAGAACAAAAGCCTGTAACTGTTTTCATTGTTATACGGATGCATTAGTTCGAAGGTAATTCATCCACTCATAGGCAATGCTTAGAAAACTGGATCGTTATGTGGTATTAACTTCAGTACGTAGTGTGAAGATTACTATGTTGATTCCTAGCCCGAAATTTTTTAGTCAAAAATATGTAAACAAAAACGAAACTGAAGATGTCCATGTTGAGAGGGGCGCGTCGCGAAAAATTTACATCCAAAGTCTTCTGCCTGATATACCTGGCAGTGCGACAACGGAAAAACAGCATTTTTATTTTCAAAGAGAGTTTCCATGGAGAGCTCGCACAGCTGGTCAACATTTCTCAACATTTTGTTCGGTACATCTAGCCAATCTTTTTGCGCTACTTCTCTTCCTTGCTTGAATGGAATTTCATGCCTTCCAACAGATACTCCGAATCCGGAAACGTGCGAATCACAGGAATCCATGTCTGAAGACCAAGTTCGGGTCGGAATTCAAAGAAACCTTAATAAAAGGTGACGGTCAAACCTTGTGAGCTGGAGCACTACCGAGAAAAATAACATCACCATTAACCCTTTCTCTGTTGGATCGTACAGTCTTTGAAGTCTATCAGCACAGTAGCCACCTGCGACTGTTACCTTGTGTGACATGTATATTCAATAAACACGACGTTCTCAACATCATAACAGATCAAGTATACGTTTTGTCGACAGAAGAATGAACTTGGTACATGTTACTTCGCGGATGACCATAGTGTTTTCAATGTTTCGAATTTTTAAGTACTTCCCAGTCATGTTTCTTCGTCCTCAATAAAAAATTCATTGATTTACATTCACCAAGACAGCTTAAGTCAGCTTGAGATTTACCTCTTAATGCTGCTTAAGTTTTTGCGTCTACATTCTGGATACTCTCTGAATATGAATGAATTCACTCGAATGGTCTGATCCATCGTTGTTTACCACCCACACAAACTGGTCAGTTTCTTCTATCACTTCAATCCCATCAGCGGTGTTTTTACTGGTGGCAGTCACGGACGTAGTTTTGTTTTCCAGAATCTCCTTTCTTGCCAGAACTCAGCAACTCAGCGACTGTCTGCAAAACATAAAAGGCAACATTCTTTGTACACAATCACCACGTGTTAGTGAGTTTCCTGAATCACGGGCTTCTCAAGTTCCAAAAATTCAACTAACGTTAGATGCTTCAGTCTGATAGACCTTCAACAATGGGGATGTGATCCTAAAAACGATCGGAAAAAAATCGTAAGAGGTAGTGAAGATTTACGGAAATAACTCATCGAAACAAAACCATAAATGTGTTTTTTGATTCTCAAAGCAACTTGAAGTCTAGCCAAGCTACACACTCTTTGAACACTCTATACACAGTCTGTATAAACTGTGTCGACCAAATTAACTTCTTGCTAAGACTGCCGATATTTACGGTACCACACATCTATTTACACACATCTACCGGCAAATTTTCTGGCAGTGTAACTGTTCAAACTTTTGGTAAGTTTAATTCGTAAAAAGAAATAACAGAAATTCTTCATTAGATTTCGGGAATTTTTGATTACTTCAGACTCAGTGGAAACAATATTCGTTATACAGTTGCTTTAATCAACTCCGTGATTTCAACCTAACTGAGAAGTTCCTGACTGCGGGGTTATCGATTGGAGTTAACAGGACAGCTCCTGTGCCATCCATCGAGACGATCGAACGATTTGAACACTATTCACACAAGATTGTTGTTGAGCGTTTAGAAATGGTTGATCGGTCACACTTAGTGTGAGGTTACTGGCGTTGCAGTTAACACATTATTCTCGCAAACACGAAGGTCGGAGTGCGAATTCCGGTTTGGACAAGGATATGCAGTACTGATGAGCTCTAATAAGATCGTAACCCGGTTTTAGTGGTTCCTTTCGAAGTGAGCCGGCTGAAATGCCTATATGAATGCAAAGACTGTGTTCTAGCGTGAGTGGCGTTCAAAGTGAAATCGGAAACTTCCCGAACAGCATGATGAGCGACTATTTTCAATAGTCATTCAAAAGACTGGTTTTTGTAGTCTTACTGAATGAGAAGGCTGGATTTGTGTGAAAGTCTGGTTAAGGAAAAACAACAGAACAGGACTGAGAGTGGTAGGTTTGAATCAATATTTTTGTAGCGATTAAACGAAAAAGGTACAGACATATCCATAGATATCCGAATAAACGGATATGCTCCATCGGACGCAATCTCTGATTCAAATTGATCATATTGTGTAATTTATAGGCAAATGATGAAGTTCACAAGCTGTTTGTGGTAAATTTCATTTAAATGAGTTTTGTATTTTAAAGAACTGGCGAAAGTGAAATGTCCATACATGACAAACGTAGTAAGGTTGTAATGAGAATCATACATACACGGGTAAATTGACTGATTGAGTTAGGAGAGACGGACACATATTGGGAACTCTGAGCATGAAAAAGTAGCCCTATAAAATGGACGAAAACGTCACTGTTGTTCACGTTACTTCTAAATATTTGACGAAAAAGAGATCGAGGTGATAACTCAGTATCTGATGAGTAGTAGAGGTTCTTGATTTTCATATAGGTTGAACATCACCCACAATTGACCGCAGCTGTCGCATTCCCATAGACTTTCCAGTCGACCCCTTGCGAACAGCAAAAGCACTAGACTCGAGTTTCGCTCTGATTAGAGCTCGTCAGTGGTTCACATCATCGTCACTGCCGGGACTTGAACCACGGCCACGCTGTTTATGAGGCAACCGTGTTAACCACTGCGCCACTGACCTCACGTTAGGCACGACCGAATTATCATATATGAACACTCAACCACTTTCGCTTGTGAGTAATGATCATGTTGCCCGATCACCCCTAGAAAAGACACAAATACCGCTCAACAAGTTAATGATTTCTGTGATTTCAACTTGGAGAGAAGTCCCAGTCGAGGGGTCATCGATTGGAGTCAACAGACAGTAACTGTGTCTCTTCTCGAGGCGATCGGGTAACCTGAGCATTACTCACAGGCGAAAGTGGTTGAGCGTTCACATATGATAATTCGGTCAGGCCTAATGTGAAGTGAATGGCGCAGTGGTTAACACGGTTGCTTCATCAAAGCATGGCTGTGATTCTAGTCCCGGCTACAGTGGCGATGATATGCACTACTGACGAGCTGCTCTGATGAGAGCGAAACTCGAGTCAAGTGTTTCTGTTGCTCGAAAGGAACCGACTAGAAAGTCTATGGGAATGCGACAGCTTCGATCAATTGTGGGTGTTGTTCAATCTATATGAAACTCAGTATCTGTTTGAAAGGATTGATGTCTGCTAAGGGTTTTCTTATTCTGACTATGTTGAATATGTGAAAGGGGTATGGTGATAAATTTCGAGGTGTTATAATAGACAGACAATAGGATCGCGATGCCCCTGACAAGTTTGACACAGGGCGTCATCCGTTGGAATCGGAGGACAATATGTGACCCTACTTCCATTAACTGTTATCCTCTGCCTGCCGGTAAGTCACACAAATAGATGGTCGATTCCATTCTATGGGTAACGGAAACACAAAGCCAAAAGAACATCAGTAGAAGCAATCAGTTTTCGCAAAATCGGTTAATGAAATATTTCTGCAAACCTATTTGAAAATGAGATGGGGTAGATTTTTCACAAATAAATCACTTCACACTTAGCAAGATCGGTATTACATCCACTAGTATTAAGGTTACGACGCTCAACAGTTGCTCTGCTGGTTCGAAATTTGCCTATCATAAGAGCAAATCTCAAATTGAACATCACTCACAATTGATCGCAGCTGTCGCGTTCCCATAGACAGCTGCGATCAATTGTGAGTGGTGTTCAATTTGAAATTAACCAAATCCCCGACTACTCATCAGTAATCTAGGAGCAAATCCCTTGAATAGTTAGGCGGACAACGAATACATAGTAAGCTGGTTTGTTAGTGGCGTCCCAGTGTGAAATTTCTGGACTCCTGGTGTGACTTTCTAACTTAACGGATAGAACACATGCCGTACAAGGGCATTACCACTCTTCTGACTAGTTCGAATTTAAACGGAGTCCATTTTTCCACAAATAAATAACTTTATATGTTAAAACTGCACAGTATGACAATAAGTGTGCAGTGGTCGTTTTTACGGAAGTCGGTGAGTTCAACAGACTGAGTTGGAATGAATTAATCATGACGCATTTGTATCAACGAAAATTTGATAAAAACAAAACGCCTGTGACTTCGTTAATAACATGACTATCATCCCAATAAGCCGTAATGCATGTCTTTTTAGAAAAAAAGGCTAATAACCGACGCAGTCTGTTTATGTGCTACTTTTTTGTAAATATTTGCCCATCGGCTGTAACGTCGGTCTTTCTGACTTGATTTGCTCAGCCTCAATGATTGGTATCGAACATTTATCTGCACAAATTGTGAACGGTTTGATTCAAAATGGACTACTTCAGGAGTGCAGACAGCGTTTCGTCAGAGTACTCTTTCTTTCCTCAAAATTTTCATCGTTGTGCGATCTTATTTAAAGTACTTTATGGTCTCATCGTGTCAAAATGAATTTCCCTTAGTGGTTGACGAATGGTCCAAGTTACAGGCATACAACCTCAAGTCTAGCGTTTATGGTTGAGTGAAAACACATAAACTTTTACTAATTAGGCGAAAAACGTAAATGTTCGTCAAATCATAATAAAATTAACCGAAAAACCTCACGGTTTAGAAATCCAGACTAAATTTACTCACATGACAAATTATTCCAGAAACAACTTGAATTGCGAGAAACCATGACAACAAGTGATAACCACTTAGAATGGTTCGGAAACAATAGCAACTGGGCTTGGTAACCGCAAGTAACTGGTAACCAAAATAATGTGAACACATGTCCAAACAATAGGTAGGAGAGAACAATAGGTTTTGGTGTGGTCTTCTAAGTAACGTTTGGTGATAACTGTTGATGCACTCAGTTGGAACCAAAACAAAACATAATCTCTAATAGTACATACATGTTTTTTTTCGCACACGGTTACAGACTCCTAGTCAGAGGTCATCACCACAGTGAACGAACCATCTTAAAAGTCAATCACAATAAGATGGTTATGTATAAGCGTTACATGATTTTCTAGCAATCGGGGTCTTTGAACTAATAACAGCTGTTTCTCAGGAACATGGGTTAAACGATATGCTTAAACCAACTTCTAAGTAAAACAGGCTAGAATAGTAATTGAAGTCCGACCACTCCTGCGATTTTTAGATCAAATTTGACCCCTCGTATTTATGACAGGGTAAGCGGTAAATGTGTTTGAAAATGAGATCCGGCGAGAATCCGTCCGTACCTTAACACAGTGAACCGAAGATGTATCGTATAGGGAATCCGCTTTCCTTGAGTCATCCCTGTGGGTGGTACTTAACGGAAATCTTCTGCCAATCGACATCAATCCAAAAGGTTCGAGAGCCATCTCCTCAGAAAACTAAATTCGACCGTATATTTTAGTCATGCACTCCAGAGAAAGATGTTTCAGTCTATGGTTCTTCTGGCTCCTAGTCAGGCACTTGACAATTTCATAGGTCAACTTTTACACTCAGTCATCTTCCCATCCAAAAATGGTTAACGCAACTGGTCGACAAATTTCCTGTGCATCTTTTGACTCAGTAACCCATGTAAGAAGAAAATCTTTGTTTTTGATACCAGAAGATCATTGGTGAGTACGGACGCATTCACAAACCGGAGGTTAAGGTTGCACAGGATTGAAAAGTACTTTAGATGTGAAGCATAGAGCGTTAAACTTATCACTTTGGTATAAACACTTTTAACATGAATAGACCATTTCAAGTTGTGGCTGTATAGCTATACTCTTTCAGAAGACAAAAGAGAATCTCCCCATTAACGTAGTTGAAAGCGTTGCTATAATTGAGAAAATATAAACGGCCTGTACTATATTTCAAGGGTGAAAACCATCCACACTTGATCGCAGTCTTCGCATTCAAATGTGTCCTACATTTCGTATCCAGAGGTGACAAAATCGAGTGAATAAGAGCGGAATAGCGTGGTTCACTCGTGCTTCATTCGGAGTTGGTTAGCCAAGCCTAGGGAAAGCCAGTTCCCTGAAAAACAAATAAGTTTCTGGACAAAACAGTCAGAAAACGAAGACTGGTACATGAAGACATTTCGTACTGACTCATCAGTACCAAATTCACAATAACATGGAACGGTTGTTTTAGGTTTCTGACCTGATCGCGGCACCTTGATAACATGTTCCACCCTCAGTCGGCCTTGCAGCTCCGGCACTGCTTCGGACAGCCAGTGGTTGCAGTACTTTTATACCTAAATGTTGGCTTTGATGTGAAAGCTCGTAGTGTTATTTGGAATGGCTTGTTCCATAATGGAGTCTTAGATAAATAGGTCACTTATGCAGGATCACTGTACGATCACTCTACAACCAGGTTGAGAGTTTCAAGTACATTGTATCAATTGTTCAGAACCTCAAGTGATGTTCGACGGGGGCGTCCAATATTTTCACCGTTCCCTTTCGTCATGGACGAGACTATAAAAGGTATATTTGGTGAATCCAATTATTTGGTGTGTATTTTATTTCTGGAACACAGAGAATATGCAGACGACATTATTCCGCTTAGCCACTTTGTCGAAGTTATATAGACCAGGTTGAACAGAGTGAATGATCTGGACGATCTGTAAGGAGGGCGCATCTTCAAGATTGAGGACCTTCTAATCCAACGCTTTCTACTGTCAGCAGTCTGCTTGAGATTGTGGGTAGTTTCAAACAGTTGGATGGCACCATTCCATCTACTTGCAATATAGATGAGGAGACACCATCAAGAACGGTCAAAAATTGTAGCCAAACTTCTTCTTCGGTGACCGTCAGAAGATGACCACTCGTCCTTCAAGGAGAAGGTTTACAGTGACTGAGTACAATTCAATAGGTCCTATGACTTGGAAATTTGACCCACTCGTAATGAAAATATGAACAAACTTCAAGTGGTCGACCGTCGCTGATTCGGTCACTTAGTCGGCATCAAGTGGGATAATCGCGTGGTTTACGTGGTTTTTGGCAAGCACATATTCCCGAAATCCTCAGAAACGCACCTATTTTGTCGTTTCTTAAAAGTGGATTGTCTACAATGGTTGTGATGGGACACGGCACCCTCACAACGGATAATTGGGTGCTCAGGAATTAACAGAAGACTGACCAGGCTGGCATGAATCCTTATTCAAATGTAAGCCGTTACTCTATACTCACCGTGGACCATAGGGCCGTTTAAATAAGCGACCAAACTGTAAAACTTATGGGCGCCGATTAAGTCCGGACCAGTGACAGAAACAAAACACCCAGACACAGCAACAGCTGAGGCACGAAGCCAGGCTGGGAACTCAGAAATTTTACATTCTGAGCCAATAACACATCTAATCGATTACGTCAGATAGAATGCCCCCAAGAGATCCACGGGGTCAATTTCCCAAACAAGATTTCTCAGCTAGTTTCTTCTTAGTGGCAGAGTCCAAATAAAGTTTTGAGCGTTCTGTTTCGGCTTGTTATTGGAATCAAGCTGTAGCCTAGGTTGTTCACAATTGGGTCTCCTAAATTAAATATTCCATTGAACTACTCATCAGTAATATAACTTAAATTACTAATATATCCACTTTTCCTGTTGGTTACCCTGAAATCAAAACTCTACTATCCCAATTTGGATTTCTTTTTTCGGAATATTGCGCAGACCGACAACCATCACGTGACCAGCAGTGCACTTGGTTATTCGACCCATGCCTCGAGGACGTCTTCAGCTCGCTGCATATTCAACAGAACTGAAGTAAATCAAGTCACACCACTTAACACTGTAGTACGTAAACGTTTACTAAACATTTAGTTTCCTTCTCAAATGGATTATTAGGACAAAGAACATAATTGTATGTATATCTATTTGATTTGTGTGATGGATCGGTTTGGTTTTGAGGGCAAATTAACTCGAGGGACGAACTTAATTCTCCGTATCCAGATGCACGTTTTGCAACTAGATCTCACCTCGTTTATTTCAGGGTAACAGATACTGATTCCGTAATACTTGAAGACCAAAACTGCAGAGATGACTCAACCTTTTTCTCTCCCAAGTGAGGATGGGTGTTTTGAATTTAGAGTCAAAATGGTCGGAAAACGAGGCCACACAAATCAAATAATCAAGTAAACATTTATTCCCAATTGATAGTCAGACATGTACTACCTTAGTTCTCAAATAGACTTTTGACGCAACTCATTTGTTTCAAATGAATAAAAGCATTTGAAAACCTCGAGGTAGTAACGTTCAATGTCTTTTGTTATTCATACATTCCCAAGTGAAGAGGCATCAACATCAAGCTAGTGTTTATTTACACTGTTACTCCATAGTCGCAAAAGATCAACAGACACCTGGTCTTTTCTCATAATGGTCCTAACGTTTGATTTTGTACCTTAAAGTCTCATATAAATGGTGTTCAATTTTCCAAAAAACGTTGATGATATTAAGCCTTCTTAGTATGAGAATCAGAATCGTACGCGAGCACCTGTATGGAAAATCCGTTCAATTTATGTACAACAAAATAGACGGCCATGCATCTTTTGTATAACACTGCCAGGTATATAAACGGTACAAATGACTGAACGTTTTTACGTGACTTTTGTGTGACTTGTAGTTATCCCACTGGTCTGGGTGAGCGCCAGTTAGAAGCTGGAGACTAATTATCTTTCGATGATTCTACCATAGATATATAGCCTTCGTACAGCATTTTTCAATCCACATTATTTGGTCGTCTTCCACATAGGTTTCACTTAATAGTTGAGACGTATAAATCGAAAAATGCACATTTTTATCGGATGTTGTGATTCGTTCATGCTTTTTCCGCTAACATGTCCCCTGAGTATTGAGTTTTGTAAATCAAAAGCTGACGGAGACTAGTTAGCGCATTTCAAGTCTGTACACCCAGAAGTTATGTTCATCGTAGACACGGAGTCCGTTGGAGCAACAGAGCGGGTTAGACCCATAACAAACGTCTTCATTTAATATGGTGGACCCATAAACTTGTGCACCCTCCTCCTGAATTACTGTGGGTTACTTCCGTCTATTTTCGTCACTTTTTTGTTCGTGACCATTTCTGAAACGTATAGCTCACTGTATGAAAGGCCCAGATTAACTACAGCTATGCCGTATAATAAATGAGCCCATCGTATACTACTGAATACAGATGAGTAGGTGAGGACTGCGACTGAAATAAATGAAACGTCTGCGCAGTTGACAACGGCTTCTACCCATAGACAGATTTTTCAGCCGGCTGTTTCGGATAAAAGCACTACACGTCTTCTAATTCACCATGCCTGAAAAACAAGCGCCTTTTTGTCTGTGTGAATTTTAACCCTGTATGTTTCAGTTTAAGACGCTTCACACGGATCAATTGTTAATGCTGTGTGATAGAAGTTACATACAAATTGAGTGGTTCAAAATGAGCGGATAACACAAACGCCATGGGACGCAGAAATTACATTAGAGCATGACACTTTGTTGAGAATCCACACTGGCAGATCTTCTAGTCGATTAGGGTCATCGAGGGCTAATACACCACGACAACACTAACTTACCGGAGCGGTGAAATATGGTGAACAGAATCAACGGAATTAGACACCCGCCGTTTTTCAGTAGCGTATTGTCAACGTTTATTGACACTACTCGGTTGAAAGGCTTGATAGTGTGAACCATCGCATTATTGTGTATCACGGACGGTACTTTTCTAATCAAGCCCGCTACCGTCGTATTAGTAAGATTTTTTGATTTGGGTTGATCGAAAAATATAACGTAAAATCACACAGGATTCTTGTGGAGATAGGATGTAATCATTAATTTTGCCAATGTGAATGTTCTGAACTTGTTAGCAATACGTAACCTAAAGTTCACAATGTGGTACTTTTTACACTACCCAGCTATTCCATACATTTTTGAATAACACTTGACGATCTATATGTGGTTTCTCAAGCAGCCTGACGTACGCTCATGCTAGTCTTAAATACACCGTTATAGGCTGGTGGCGGAGTGTTCACCTGATTAACATGATTTGGCCCATAAAATGGTTTGTTTTAGCACCAAACATTTCATCGGACAAGACTCCTCTCCATACTTAACCAGCGTACTGACATCTTAGTCAATCAGTAAATGATCTCAGAGGTAAATTGGTGAACACTAGAGGACTCAGTATGTACATCAGTGAGATGTGACTACAGTTTTTCTATGTGGCCAGACTTCTCAGCTGACCCCTTTTCAACATGGTGCTCTGGATTCAAGTTTTGTTTTTGTTAAAACTCGTCAGTAGTGCATATCTTTTCTCCGGCCTTTAGCGTTCAATGGATTAGAGGCACCTGGAGGCAGCTTCTTTGAAGGATACGTACACTACAAATATCCGGCAAGCGCGATCCAGAGGTTTAGCACATAATGCACATATCTTATTCAGTTACAAATCAAAAGTGCGTCAATCACGAGACATCACGCTAAGTTACAGTACAGTGGGTTTACTATCTGTTCTGCCAGGTCAGCTTTCTTGTGGCAGGGGTATTTAGTTAGGTACAAGCCGGGTACATTGTAACGGACTGGTGAGGGTGTGTGTGGTGATTGTCAGTAAACCTATTTCTCATGACTGTTGTTTTATTACATTGCTGTTCAACCTGTAAACTTTGAAGCAGCCGAACGAGCTAAATTTCATACGCTCGTGAGAAAAGAAAATCAGGATATGAGACAGTTTATTCCTGAAATTCGGACTCAAGCTGCTCGGTGTAATTTCAAAGACCAATTACATACTCAACTCCGTGACCGTTTGATTGCGGGAATAAATTTGCGTGATCTACAACAAAAGCTTCTACTGCTCCCGACTTCCACTTTCCAGTCAGCTAGAACATTATGGGAACAGTATCAGGATGTCAAAGCCGCTGTAAAAGATGAGCCGGTGGTTTTAAACAATAACAACGTGAGACGATCAGAAGGTCAGTATAGGCGCCTGTCCGAAAAGGTAAATACTGGAAATACAATTAATGACAATCATCCTGCACCTGATCCAAATACTACCAGTCATTGGAACGACTGTAAGTCATGTAATCGCAAACACATTCAATCTGTTTGCCATAATTCAAAGTTTTCTTTCAAACATTTCAGTTGTGAGGATGATAACTTGAATTCTCAATTTCAATCCATTGTTCTTAATGCGACTTCTACCAATTCTGTGGATTCTACGCACTATATAACAGTCGTTTACTGCTAACGGTGGTCCCCAACATTCCTTTATCGTTGACACCGGTAGTGTTGAATCTTTTATTTCTGTCGCTCGCATGAAGCGGCTGGAACATTCTGTTATCTTGAAACCTGCTAATATGTCTGTTAAGGGTATTACTGGACATGCTTTACCTATTCTTGGCGAATGTGAACTTTCACTCACCGATATGCTGTCCGTCATTTATTCATGTTCACTTTTTGTTATTAATCCTGGTCCGTCTATTATCGGTCTTATGTGAATGAAGATTTTGAAGCTCTCTCTTATATTGTCTGTTAAATCTTCTGAGACTGAAAGTTCTGTTTCTGAGTCTGTTTCAGATTTGCAGTCAGTTACTGAAAGAGTATCTGCAATCGACCCAGCGCAGGCAAGAATTCCTCAACGTGTGAAAAAGAAGCAACGTTACCACTACTACCGGGACTTTCATTTGAACTTCGAAGGATGTGGTGATTGTCAGTAAACCTATTTCTCATGACTGTTGTTCTACTACATTGCTGACTGTAACTTGTACAATTGCGCTCGACGGATAAATTATCTGCTTCGCCTAGTTCGGTTGTTATTACTATTGCGTCGAAGCTAGCTCTGGGGTTGAGCTAATTCAACTACTTCATTTTTGTATTCCTGGAACCATCACAGTGTGCTTGACTGTCCTCCACTAACAATTTAGAACAACCGTTCAGACGAATGATCAAGCTACGTTCCCGACAGTCACCTAACTAAAAAAAACAGCGGGGTTTGAAAAAGAATCGCATACTTCCAGCAGTGTTTGAAAATGTATTAAATAGTTAACTTTAGTCTAGTCTAGGACCTACAACATCACCCACACGGGAAGAAAGAAATAGGTGCGATGGAATCACGGACACTCAAAAACGCACCAAGAGAAATTGCGTAGAATCCTTGAGTATGCTAACGGGCACATGAAAAGGCGCAAATAGATGGACTTTAAAGACAGGAAGAACAGATGTGTCGCTGCGATCATCCGCTGTGCTACCTTAGCTGTATGAGTGAAGGAAAAGGCACTTGGTTTATAACAGTACACCTATGGCAAGCACACAGAGAATCATGCATGGTATACAGACAAGCGAAAAAATGCAGCTGCAGCCGTGATGTTTAGAGAAACTATACGATTGCTGATCGCCACGATTCGCCAGGAATTATTACATCCTGTGGTTGGAGTGTACCCTCTGTAGGTGGATATCTGTTGCATAAGCAAGTTTTTCAGCAGTAGTTAACGTGTTTATCCGTGTCATCATTAGCTAGGTACTTTTATTCAAAAGATTGTCAGATAATGATATCGCTGAACTACTACCCGTAATGCCACTTCGTTCAAACTTCAGCTTCATTCATCGGCCAATACCTCTTCGTTATAATTTCGACGTCTGGCAGTCCGCAGCCAATTAGACGGGCGAGTTATGGTCGTGACTACATTATTTACTGGCATTAGTGCGTGCACAATGAACTGAATGTTAGCGATTATATCATTTTTCGGCGTGAAAGTTTCTTGCTGTACACGGTTAAGTCAACTAATGTGACATCCAGTCACCCAGCAAACACATGACCAACTCCAAAGTGTTCGCCAAGAGGTGGCCAACGGTCGGCCACAAAATAAGTGAATCGGATGTTTCGCGATGCTAGTTCCAAGGTTCGTAGACCCAGGTTTTTCCCAGCCTTATATTAACGCGAATCGGAAGTCACAGTGAAAAGACGGTGAATCTGCAAACAAATTTTATTTATTTATTTGCTAGCCGTTCACAAACGGACTTCAACGCAACGATTAATGGTGCTAGGGAACTGGACGTGACAGAACCTTCAGCACAACCGCACAACAGCCGCCAGAGAGGACGTACGTCAACGAAAATTCCAGTCGACCTTCAGGATTTAAACAAGTGTCAGCCTGGTTGGGTGGCGTTCCCAACGGTAGTAGCTAAAACATTGTTATCCTAGTGAATGTAGCCTACAATAGTAGATATGGCGCGGATTAATTTTACGGCTACGAGTAAAACTGCGATACCTACGCCAACACACTAACTTTGGTGCTAGTGGTTTGTAGTGAATTTACATTTACGAGGTAATGTGAACCGGCGGGGTGGTACTGGCAAGGCAACTCTCACGTCGCAGGGAGTTTAGGATTTTGGGGACGTCGAAGGTGATCTCACTACAGATGAGAATAATAATTGCTT
>LUCH01017927.1:0-21384 GCA_013368495.1 Paragonimus heterotremus
AACCGCAGGGGATTCTATGTTTACGCATTTGCAGGCCCTTCTTAGAAAAAGAAATTGACACCACAATTTCTTATAATGGGGAGGCCGTATCGTCGGACGAAGCCATAGGGAGCGCCCGAATAACTAGGTGCCCAAGCATCTTTCCGAGCCTAAAGGTGGTACCAGAGGCTGAGTGTGATCGGTGAACCGTGAATATCTCCGTTACCTGTCAGGTAAAAAATGTTTTGTAGCTATTGATGTTGTTGAAATTTTGTGACATGTTGCAGTTCATGAAATCTCACAAATCCGTTCCCTAAAGATTTCTTTGTTTCAATCTCCTGAAGACGTAAGTAAGTAAGGAATGTGCGGTTGTTCAACGGCATAAGGATTAATGGAAAAATAACGCAGAGTTCCATCCTATGTTATTTCGGGAATCTGAAGGTAAAATATAATGGAACCCGACGTCATAGACGTGGAAACGCATGCTTGTATTTAAATTCGGACGTAATTGTGCAGGATGGCGTGATTATAATGTTGACAATCGAACTGTTGCTAAAACACTAATATAAAGCCTCTTATAAAACCACAAACGTGATAACCGCCTACAAACCTAATTCAACGTAGCACAATATACAAAAAGAAGGCGTGAGTCGTGTTATATCGGTTATATTGCCATGTTTCAACATTCGTTAGTACCGCTGCTGCTAAATTTTCCATGAAACTAGGATGTATGCTTGAATAAAGACGAGGTGACCTGCAGAAAGTATGACACGGAAGAACACTCCCAGCGAGAAAGTCTACGACACTTATAGTGGCAACTGTGTACATCGCTGGTATTGCGCTTCAAGGCCGAAATGAGTTGAAAACGGCTACCTAGGCGCGAAAAAAGATTTTTCAAATTTCTCGTGAGATATTAAAGTGCATACTACGGAGCAAATATATAGATTTTATCGAGTACAATAATTGTGTTGCGCTGATAAAAATTAGCTATACCTGAAAACTGTCCATATTCACACTTTTGCTGAGAAAAATGTGCTGCCGTTTTTTTCAACGAAAACATCATATCGGCTTTCTCGATCGATTTTTCGTCCTGAAAATGCTTCCAGCGGGATTTTTGTTGCGGAATACATATTGTCATCTTGCAGAAACGCTCGATTTGGCGTGGCTTTGGAGATGTATTTGAATTTGTTATTTTCGACTGCATTGTGTTTGCAGTGCATTGTACACGAAACATCACAGTATTTCATAATTAAAGCTGTGCAACCACGTTTGTTGGTAAGTTACTCATCTAAATTATATGTTCAGCCTGGTTGCGTCACAGAAATGCCGGTGGAAAAGGGTCTACGTTATCACGTGGTTGTTTCTGCTTACGGCGTGGTGCAAACATGGGTGCCACGTCCGAATCCACCATTAACAACGTGCGTGTTGTTTTTTCATCGCTTATTGACTATGCTTGGATGTAGCTTGCCATGTGAACGTGAGTCAATGCTCACTTATCTGACAGATAACGACCATATTTGACGTTCGTTAGTTATCCGACGGAAACATTGATTCCCACTTCTAACATTTCAGCTACAACCCTTCTATCTTCGTATCATGGATGCTTACGATTCCGGTGAATGTTGGTCTATGTTTTCGTCGGCTGCATGGCTCACAGAGGACTGCCAGTGTGTTATCTCAATTTTGGCCACAACTGAAGGAGATCATTGAAACTTATCCCCAACGGTCTAATACCACGTGCATTCTAACTTCCCCTGTGTTCTACTTTTCAACGTCGATCATCGCCAAATTGAATAATATCGCTTCGCGCATAAGTGGCTCACTTCGGCTTGACGTATAGCCAATTACACGACAAATAATTCAGAAACTTCTTATCCGTTCGGCGAATGATGTACAGATCACGTTTAAACCTACGATAAACAGTGCACGAGTGCAACTTATTCCTTCTCGTTGTCTACCGTAGCCACTCGGTGGAAGAGATAACGATTTTTGCCCAATTAAATGCTTATGTACTGCATCGGGTATATGAACCTAACACGACAGGATGTCGGAGCCAAACACCATGTGTTGTCCTCACTTGCGCAGCCATCTTATCCATGGAAAATGTTTTCACCGCAATCAGCTCCTCCATCGTTTCTCGAAAAATCTCGAAAGACTACTTAGTGCAGCATTTCCTACTACAAACGTATCTGTATATCACGGGTTGGCTATATCCCACACTGTCTGTTGCGAGGAGCTGATATAACCTCCAGCTCCGAAAGTATGAGAAAATATACAATGACGCACTTGTGCCTGTTTGTCACGTTAGTTGCATTCATATTCACATGTGGGAAACGTCCGAATAGTTCAATCTGCGTTCGCTGGGCGAAGCAGATGTGCATATATCTGTCGCCCTCATCCCTCATATTGCGCACCACACCTATAGCACCAATCACCGACAGCACCTCGTCAAGGTCCTTTAACATACAGTGACTAATCTTACATAACAAACTCACTTGACATTGCGTGCCTTAACTTGCATTGGGTGTTTCCAACATCAGCAGTTGTGATAAACTTCCCGTAAACATCCACTACATACTGCTTAATGTCAGCAGTTGGTGTCTGGTACTGGAACAGACTCCTGCATTCGTTCAATTCACTAACGGTTAGTCCACGATTTGTAAGATGTGACTCATATAGCAGACGATTGAGAGGGTGGTTGTGTTCCAGCTCAGAAGGGCTCACAACCAGACACGCATCACGTCGGACCGCATGAAATCGTGATCTGCAACATGTGTCGCGAGAACTGGTTCGTCAAAACTAACAATAGTGAACCAAGTAGACATGTCGTACACCCCTGCATACACTCCTACGCCTTTTGTACTTCGTACAACGATAATAACTGCGCGGTTTTCAGGAAACCATGTCACCTAGCCTTATCGTACCTCAAGGCTGTTTTTGACCTACAGCTCGTCTCACGAATGTAAATAGCGCCCACTTCGTCCATGTCCCTCCGATGACACTCCTGAAACTGTGAGAAAGTGCAACATTCGCGATCTTCAAGCATCACATTGAAGGCTGCAATATGATCCATTTCCTACAAATAAAAAATAAATAACTGGGAACGAAATTACAAACGAGTGACAAGCATAAAAAAAATAAATTGAAAGTTACCCCAGCATTCTTGCGTTGTAATCGCCGCACGTAATCAACCGCAACAGCGGCGGCCATAATGATCTTCGGAAAACAATTATGAGAAGGTGGTTTTTAGTTAATGGTCAGTTAAAACAAAGGCTTATGAGTCCATGATGCAGATTTCGACTATTTCAATTTCTGCATCAGCTACCAAGCTATTGGAACAATTTTTCCCTAACACGACAGCTCAGGAGCTCATGGCCTGCGGCTATCATTCATGTTATCGGGATGGGTGGGGACTTTAGGCCTTGTGAATTTGAATGGGCTTTCTAATTGGTTAACAGCATAATGTTCACACGGCCGGAGAACATTCACCTCACCCTCTTAAATCTATTTGTGAAACCTCTGGCGTTGACTCAAGCCCATATGCCCAATCTCACATTCAATGCAGCTATAGTTGTGAGGGAATGGAAGGACGCTATCATAAATCCAACCAAAAAATGGTGAGCGACCAGCTGCCTGAAAGTACCTACCAATGGACCTGACTGAAGTTGTCGGGAAAACTTTCGGGCTCGTATTACGGGGAAGGATCTGCGGATATTTCTGTGCACGGGAAATTTTCGGAGCTCCTCAATATGACTTGCTAAAGGGTAGGTCTCTTCTTACTAATCTGTTGACGTTTCTGGACGCTGTCACGGAGAAGCTGGATACAGAAGTTTTCGAGGTATGCTATCCGCATCTCCAGAAAACTCTCAAGTCTGTTACAGATCATTGGGCGTAAGCCTGGGGTATTCCCTATAACCTATATATGGATCTAGACGTTTCTAGCTGGGAGGTCGTGTAGGCTGGGAATGAAGAGAATACTATCGACGAAGGTTCGCTGTTACGTGGCGTACCACAAAGTTTGGTCCCCGTTTCTCCGCTCTTCCCGGTTCATACGAATGACATGACATGTAACCCATGTTACCTGTATGCAGATGGTATACAACTGGCCTGGAGTGCGTCCGACTCGGTCGCCCTGCAGGAGGATATTCTGAATATCTGCCAGGTAACATCAAAGTGGAAACTGCCGATGAACATCGTAAAGAGCTATATCTCCTGTGATGCTATCCAGTCGACCCTCAGGTATTTGATGGACGCTCATAGACAGACTATCAAACTAGCAACAAAACAACAAACCAGAAACGTGGGTATTCAAGTCATTAGTACTTTTACCCCGTCTGTCGAAGGTGCCGCGGCTGCAGCGAGAACACGGCGATCCTTATGTTGACTCATAGAAACGATCGCTAGCCCATGTCTGGCGGTGTTTATTCAATCAAACTCAGCCATAGTTCGCCCTTATTTGGAACACTGTGTCCAGACTTGATCACTAAATCACAAAAAGGACATCACTGCTTTCGAAACGGCATAAAAGCTTGTTATACACATAGTAGGGGTATTGAGGGTCCGAAATGCAAGACCAACTAAGACATTACTCATTCTCACAAGTATGGCAAAGGGCGAGAGGGAACTTTATCGAAGTGTACACAATTATCCATCACACTACCGAGAGTCTTATAGTCTGGTTGGCTGTAATGCAGCGGGATCGGGATTTGAAGAATCAGATTCACGGTCGACAAGACGAGAGCAAGATTAGCTGTACGGTTCAATCCCTCCATTAACCGGGTAGTCAACACACTGGGTTGACTGTTCAGATGGATTGTGGACGCCTTGATCGTAAATGTATTTAAGGTGCAGTTAGACTTATGCCGGAATAATCTTTTTTCCTACTTCATGCTAGTCCGAAGTGCGATTTTAGTTTAATCCGCCATGACAGCTAGGATTATTGTTATTCATTTTTTTCATCCACACTTTTAAATCACTACTTGAAGGTGTAGACCTAAACACTATTTAAAATTCGGGTGTTTATACGAGATTGAAAATTTATTAAAATGAAAGCAACCGACTCACAATAGTTCGCAAATGTGTGTTGGTTTAGAATTCCACTACACCAAACGTAGGTTTCCAGTGGATACGATCTGCTGAGTTGCTCTCAAGGGATTTGAGATCAGTGGTGGCACAACCTTCGATGTCCCTAAAATCCCAAACTCTATGCGACGTGAGAGTTGCCCCACTAATATCACCGCGCCGGTTCAAATTACCCTGTGAAAATGAATTCACTACAAACCATTAACATCGAAGTCAGTGTACTGGCGTAGGTATCACGGTTTTGCCCGTGGCTGTATAATGAACTCGCGACATCTTTACTGCTGAAGGCTACATTCACTAGGATAACAATGTTTTAGCTATCGTAGTTGGGAGCGCCGCATAACCACTCTGACGCTTGTTTGAATTCTGAAGGTCCACTGGAACTTTTTTGGCGTTTTTCCTCTCTGGCGGCCGCCTGTGGTCATGCTTAGGGCTCTGGTACGTCCTACTCCCTAGTGCCTCTAATTCCTGCGTTGAAGTCTGCTTATGAACTGTGAGTAAACCACTAAATAAAGTTTGTTTTCAGATTCACCGTCGTCTCACTACGACTTTCGATCTGCGTGAACATAGGGCTGGGGAGACCTTGGGCGTACGAACCTAGGAACTAGCATCTCGACAGGTCACAACGGAGTTAATTGCGAAGACAGATGTGCTTGAAAATTTGCCAAAACAAACTGTCGATAACGTTAACATATACCTTTGCATGAATCAGTAAATAAGGGAAACGAAACGCAGACAGAACGCAGGGCTCGCGACCTTGGAGATGGAATTTGTGTTATTTATTATCGATTCGTTGTGGGGGACTAACCCAATGCAACGGTATGATACTAACAGTCTGTTCAAAATGCGGTCGCTGAATAGCTCACTATAAGTAATCCCGATCTACATAGAACAGGAAAACCAAGGAGACGAGACGCGCGCACCAAGAGGTGTATTGCCAAGTGTAATCAGTTCAGGTAAATTTCAGCGATATAACGATTGATACACGGGTTCGAGATAGAGGCTTGAGGTTCCCGGATCCAATCAGTTTTTCTTGTTCTAAGTCAAGCGGGCGTCTGTTGATGTGAATGGCAGTCACTGAAAACAGGATGAGGCACCGCTGTCGGGGATTGCAGCAATTACCAGAAACAAAGTCAAATTACTTTCACAGTGAAGTTTTTGCAAATGAGTGTCAAGTGATGTTTCAAAACGATGGCTAGCGCTGCTAACGATCTCCGGAGGAAAACTGCTCCAAAGGTTAATAACCTTATGGTGTTCATTCTGTACAAAGACAGGTGATATAGACTGTATGTGAAAATATAGTAAAATATGACAACATGTGCAATACCCTATACTGTTCGACTAATTCGTTTCAAGCATCGGGTATTCGTGTGAATTTTGGGAAGGTAAAAGTTGCGAAGAGCAATGAAAATTATGAAGTACATAATACTGTACAAAACACTAAAAAAGCACTTTATTCACAGAAGACGCAATCTGATCAGTCTCTGAATCACACCAGCCAAGCATCAGGGCATCGCCAGATATAGGCCCTCATCAAGTTCTGGATTTAAAGTTGAAATTAAGTTGAAGTGGATTAATTTACAAATGACCTTGAAGAATGAAACACGCTGATTAACTGCGCATTATGTGATAGCGTGAATCCTAAATCTGTTTACCAGCATCATTTATCGGAGTGATTACAAACTCTTCGTTCGAATACTCATCAGTCCGTTGATTTTTCTAATTGCTATCAGGACTTAACTCCTGCGCGTGCAAGTGAACTCATCATTATTGATGACAGAATATCTCAAAACGATAAAACATGAATCATCAAACTAATACAACAAAGTTATCAAAACGTTCAGTACAGGACTCAAGTGAAGCTTTAGTTTGTTCATCACTCGGGATTCAGCCAGGTATAGTGAAACAAAACAAGGAAAAATTCGCCAGCGAGACGGATTTCTCGTCAGTTACTTCCATGAATAATTTACTACAATTCAGTCGTAATTCATCAGCAAACGCCAGGCTCACATCAGAATTTGAGAACTTTATGGCGAAAAATAGCAGCTTAAAAGATAGACTTTCAGGACACACAATTCTTCGTCATCCAATTCCAAATGTTTCCAAAGACAAATTCTCCATTTCCGAGGGAAATATTCATGAATCTTCAATGAAAAGTCAATGGAGATACCGATCTCCCTCTCCAGTGAGATTACATGCATCGAAGTGTAACAGAGAATCTGTTCATTCTTCTCCTGTACATTTTACCAACAACAACAATTTAGAGACAATCACCGGGTCAATGAACCCCCATAGATCTACAGGACTCAGACCAACAAACTATAATGCCGAATACTCAAACAGTCATTCATTTTCTACCCATGCCCAGGGGCTAAAACCCATTTTAGTGAGTTCAGGACAAAAAGGAGAGGATACATCTCATGGTTCAACTCCACTGAGGCGAAATGTTTCGAACAAAGTAGATAACGTAAATAAGAGCAATCAAGTAAACGGAAGATGGCCATACGCCGGTGAATCCTCTCGCAGAGTTGACGCAAAATTTAATCCGACGCCAGCTTATCAAAAACATTTGCCTTTCAGTTACATCCATTCGAATGATAATCCACGTGCACTTGGAATGCGCAAATCTAACGCCGAACTAGAGGATGACAAAAGCTTCCCAGAGACTCAATCATCGTCGGCTGTCCCTTTCAGTTACATATTAAATACGCCAAATAGTTCAAGCAACACCAGTACTTTGACAACGCCTAACATTAAAAAATCATCCTCGTTTCAGACGTCTTTAAAAGAGGCAACCAAAATTGATAAAAATAAGTTACAGTTAGAAACCACTGGCTTGAAAAGACAGTCCATCGTAAGAAGCATGGGGACGCCTGATAAAAATCAGAGTATAAACTCAATTGGCTATAGTCCGTCAAATGATCTCTTGGATACCTCAACGTTAAGAAGACGGACTACAACAGGAACAAGGACGTCAGTGCCAACCTCCTCATTTCAATCAGTAAATGTTACGAATAAACTAACAGAAGTTACTCCGCAAAACAAACGTAATAACGAAAGTACTTCCGTTAAATTCAGACGAACTTCTGGTGAAAAGACTAAGCAAGTATTGGCCGAACTACAGGAAAGGTTTTCTCAACAAGTGCCAATTTCAGCTGCAAACGATTACCAAAAATCTCTGTTTCTTTCTCGTCAGGATTTGTCAAAGGCTGATGACACATCACTTTATAAAGAATCACCAAGTCCTTTTAGACAACTTGAACCCAAAAATGAAACTTCGACTTTGTTTAATCAGGGTGTGCGTAATAAGCTGATGAGTAACTCAAGACCGCAGTCTGACACACTGGACTCCATAATGTACAGAACTGGGACGCACACAGGATACAAAGCCTTTACAATACCACGAATTTACAATGACTTCAAACGAACCTTCTGGATAAATCAGAGTCCAGTACCTCCTAGCCCAACGGAAAAAGAAACTAAGTTTTATTCCCCGCACAAGGCTGCCTCAGTAAGCGATAAAAATGTAAGCCAATTTACTCCTGGACTTAGACGGTCACGTTCGCTGTTCTCAAAGCAAACATGGACAGGGGCGCCAAAAAATGATAAAGTGCCGCCAAATAATGAGAATAAACCCAGTAGTGTCGATGACACAATCGTCTGTAGTGATGGTGCGTTGCGCAAACAGTCAAAAAGTATTACGCCGTTAACGTTCGCGCAACAAAGGATGAAAGACAATAAAAGCTTCCATCAATTCTCCCCAATTAATCAACATCCTAGAAGCGATAAAGACCAAAGTGTACAAAACATTCAGTCGAGCACCTCTGCTGCAGCTGTTAATCAGAAAGCAGCGAACGGAGTAAGCTCCGTTACAATCAGTTCAATTCCTAAAAGTTTTAAACCAGAGCTTTCAGCGACGTATCAAAAAACACCTGGCGAACCAAAATTATCACATCCGATTTCCAAATTGGTAACCAATAATAATAACAGTGTGAGGTTTAATGTTCTTAGGCAACCAACGCCAATCGCTCAATTTGGAACTTTATCAAGAAATGCTGACTCCAACTCAATAGACAAGTCATTTGCAAAAACAAACCGGGATAATAAATTGAATAGATCCATTGTTGTTTGTGGGGCACTATCCGGACCAAATAACGGACTACAAGACTATACTAGCAAACAATCAAATAAAAGTGCAGAAGCTTTACCCGACACAGCAGCTAAAGAAATTATTCAATCAAAGATTGATTCAACGCCAAAAATGCCATCAACAGTTCCTTCACTTCTGCGTTCTCAATCGGACTCTCAAAGGCTCCCTTCCCAAGAAGCTGCTAAAAAATCATCAAAGTTAGCTCCTATGGCCCAGAAAGCTATACCTCCCTGTCCGAAGCTACCACAGGAACTCAAAAATTTAACCTCTAACAAGCTAGGAAAGAAAAGCGCTACAGAAAATAAAATAACTGATCCATCAGATGATAGCTGTAAGACTGACAGTAAACCTCTCTCTGAAAAAATGCCAGAAAAGCCACCAGCTTTAAAATGCAAAGACCCAGTTTTATCGATAGGTAATGCAGAATTAACACCATCTCCAAGTTTTGAAAAATCTTTTAACTGGAGACAATCAAACAATACCATTCGAAAGAGACCAGAGTACTCAGAACTAGCTCAAAAACTAGAAGAACAGTTCAAATCTGGTGGAAGTTTAACTCGCAGTCAAGTATTTGGTATGCAAACTCATGTAGCTAAAGCGAAGTCTGAAGAAAGCGCACCAGAAGAGTTGTCAGAAGACCAAATACCCCAGCAGGAGGCAGCGGTAGAGGAGCCTGTAAGAGCACCGACGGTGAAATCTGATATAATTCGAACAAGTATCCCAAACCTAACGGCCGACAGTCCTTTACAGCCGGTTAAGAAGCAACTTTTGATGGAATTAACAGAAAGATTAGCAAAACGGTCGGGATCGACAACGACGGATGAAAATTCGTGGTTAACTGAACCCGAACCACAACGCTCAGTACTTCGACCACAGCTGAGTGAAACTTTTAATGTGAGCGTTTATTCGTGCTTGTCGAGTATATTCTGTACACTGTTTATTGAATCTTTATGCAGTATTTAACACACCTGAAGTATTAGGTAATTAATGCCTCCCAATTGTGATTATGCAATTTAGTGTTATGAACTTCATCAATATAGGACATCACACATCAAAATTAGTCCAGATATGAGTAGTTTGTTTGAGAATTAATCATGAGTTGCACAGTTAACCAGGAACAGTGCATTTTTTGGAAACTATTCAAGATATACTGCGGGGCGTAATCCCGTCCTCCTTTTTGTGGGTTACTATGGCAAATTATTGAACTCAGACTATAGTGCGAGTGTGGGTCAGCGAAGATAGTGATGTCATGTTTTGTCTACCATATCTAGTTTACACAACGGCCAGCACAGCCAGCAAGGATGATTGTGGTATGACACAAGAGCGATGGGCCCATAATAAACCGACCTTCACGTTTATAAGTTAAAGTAGGCAAGACCTGGCCTATCCACACTCGCTGTTCTGTACCTATGTTGTTTACCAAGTTTTATAACTTATCAAGTAGCCGTTGAGATGTTCGGCTACGAAGGCTAACTCACATGTGGTAGGAAGTCTAATGTTCCGTAGAAACCTCCAAAAAAATAATTTTATCCAATCAGAACGAGCAAAACTCCCCAGAACGGTTGAGAGATAACCTTGGCGTTGAACCATATTCAAAGAATACTAACAGAATTTGACAACCTCATTCTTGTTTCAATCTTTTTCAAACAATGCGGTTGTAAGCAACCGTATCCATCTTAAACCAACTGTTGTCAGCTTTCGCAATAAAACTGTTCCTATATTTGAATCTATAGCCTGAATTTTATTTAAGTATATCTAATTATTTATGTGAAACCAACACTAGGTTAAGTTTACGCCGAAACTTGTTGACAAAGTAGACTCAGGCAAGCGAAAGGCGCTAAGTGGTCCTGAATTTGTGTTGGATGGTTGCTAAGGGTGGTCGGTTAAAACTGAAATGTTTCAAATAGAAAAATTAGCAGTAACCGCTAATATCAGGCAGGTAAACTTTGGAACTAGGTTATTATGAATTGGTGACTACAGTCTTTCAGATTTATTATAAGCCTAGCGCAATTATGCCAAACAAACAGCTGACTGGTAGCAACATTAGAAAAGAGCAGGAAGTACCAATCTGTTGAAAAGGTTTTAAGAGATAAGGTGCTGTTTCAAATATGTACATAAACGCTTTAATCAAATTCCTGGAGTGTTGGCACTATCATGAGCTATTCAGGTGGCGTGCTTCCAATCAATACATCTTCACACCTCGTACACTTTTTTGTAGAAAGTCAGGCATCTCACGCGACAATATATAGTTACTGAGCTGCACCAGGAAAGTGGTTTGGGCTGACTGGAGTAAGAGTTCAAATTAAATATCAGTCTTTGTAGAAAACCTCAAAGTTAAACAGTGGGTCACCTCGGATAAGTCTATGAAACAGCAATCGAACCCAGCTGTTGCGCTTCTTTTGAGTATGATAGGAAACTAATTCATTTTGTTGCTTTCCATTTAAGATTAAAGCCGCACTGAATATTTTCCTTCGGATATGCACAAAAAGCTTGAAAGTTTAGCCCGAAATATGAATTTTTCCTTAAACTAAACTCTCTTAAAGACTTTTGGGAAAACACTCTAGGAATGCCTTTGTATTTGTCCTAGCAATGTGTTAGCTTTTTTGGCAAATTAGGTCCAAGTCAGAAAAAAGCTTCTTCACGTGATAGTAGGTGGCGCGTTATCCCAAAGCTGGCATTCAGTACAGACCCGGCGGCGGAGGCGCATTGCACCTAGAGGCACTGGACAATAGCTTAGCTTCGAGAACCCAGCTGTAATGAACGTTCATATCTCACTGCAGTTCTCTGGTTGTTACTGTCCACATGGTGCAAGAGTCTTATGTCGTCAAAGTGTAGTAGTTACAGAAAGTTGACGGGGTGCTTTGTTTTTAAGGAGAATAATTTAAACGATGGTCTTTCTAAAACAACAGAAGGTCACTTTTAGTGCTGTATGTGCCACAGAACGTATATTTGAAAGTTACATTGAAACGACCGTCTTCAAAGTAATCTACAAATCGTATAAACAAGAATTTCCCAGCTCTGTACCGATGGATCTTTTTACAGTTGATTGAGTGCTCCACCTGAGTAACTACGTGGGAGACATTTTGGTAGATGATGGCCATTAGTTCAGTTGCATCTGTTGTATTTGTACACTTTCGAGAACGACGAATAAGTCGGTAGCGTTCCAAAAGTACCTTAAAAATCTTGGTTTCGTGTTACACCAAAGAGCAGAACGGATCAGAGAGTGACTTACCTGATTGTCAACTATGTACTTCTACCTCGGAAAAGAATTGATGCTAACGCGACTGACTGAAAGATAATGTTCGCTTTTGGGAGCCATCTTCGCGATCATTTGAATCAGTACGAAACCTCCCGTAAAAATAACCATTTGAATAGCCTTATGAGTAACCTTGTATGAGTCTTGACATATAAATTTATTACTACTGGACACATAAGTTCAAGTTTCTTGGTATGTTGACGTGAAGACATGCTAGCTATCTAATAAACGTGCAACATGAAAATCAATTTAGTTAGGGCTGTCTGCAGTGTGGGCTCTAAAAGCAAGTGGGAGATCCAAGAAGCATATGTTGAAGATATTAGGATCACTTGGGGCTACCTGAGTGACTTTCTGCAAGTGAAGTCAGTAGGGCGTAGGTTGGCGCTGAAGAGTATAGTTCCGATTTATGCTGCACTTTCTGAAGAGATCTAGTAGGTAATGATGCTTGCCATTTCAGTCAGCTGCAGTTGCTGTATGAATTTAGTGGTACACAATACAAATTTACCTCGTTCTCGTCGTTCTCAGCGACTAGTAAAAGGAAGCTTGCTTCTGTAGGTGCGAAGTAATGCATAGGCTAATTAAGTGGGCAGCTGTGTACGGTAAATGATGAACGGTCATCTAGTGAAAAATGTGCGACCAAAAATCCCTACGGTGCATTGGATTGCGTCTGCCACGGAAACATTGTCCTGGCTTTCCCGAAAATACAAGTGGGAAAACCAGTTCTGTATCTTTAATTGGACCAAGCGTGATAATCCTGTGATGATTAGGACCAGTAGTTGCGTTAAGTTTGACGTCAGTTTATATGCGTTTTTTTGCTGGCTAGAAGATATTTTGGTCCGGGTGACTATTGCGATACGTTCAACTGTGTGATTCTGTTCGACATTTTAATTAAACAGGTAAGTCATATTGCGTCATAAAGTCGTTTATGTAACTTTTTCTCATCCACCGAGGAGGTCATAAAGAGGACGACTCAAAGTTGAACTAATTCAAAAAGTTCCAATAAGGTATCGTACATTCAGCCTTTCTTCTAATGCCAAGACAACTTAAAAGACCTGCAACATAAGTTACCAGACTAATCCAAGTTACCCTGATTTGCTTAAGAATTAAATTCCATCTCTTTTTACAAGATATTTTTCTGTGGAACGACTGTCATGAGTTACACTGTGTCCATTTAAAAACGATTTGTTCTGACCCTACAGAAACCCTGGTAGTCGACATTCCCGATTGCTAACAAGCAAAATTTCCGTCCAGTCCGTCCGTCCAACCCTTTAATCCGTGACTTCCACTCCATGGATCGTTGTTCAACTGTTTGAACTTAGTTGCACCTCCATATGCAATCAGAATGTACAAACTGTTATTCTGAGAAACATCACATATCGTTGCTTCATTCACTGACATGTCTTACCTTATAATTACTTCCAAATAAGCTAACAGTTTCATTTGTTTGCTATCAGAAAGCATTTAATAATTCTGTTAACTCGTTAATAAATGCAATATATTTTTTTACTCTTAGATTAGTTTGTTTGTCTCAATTCTCAAGAAGATGCACGCGGAAAAGGTAACAGCGAAACAACTTATAAATAAACGTGAATATTTCCGTGGTAATTAACCCTGCTTACTAGGCAAACTACCGGCCGGAATGATGATATTGTTCGGTTTAGTGACCGATGGGGTAACATACTTTCGTCTAAGCAACTTTCCGATTCTAAAACCCGACGACTTTTAAATGGTCCTATTTGATGTACCATTTATTAACACAGGAGAAAATAATTCAAAAATGTTGTCGAATCTGGCACGATAGCATCTAACATTCAATATAGTTCACAAACGTTTCCTGTTGACTTTTTTTACTTGCATGCATTATAGCGGTAGGATTATCGAAAAACATTAAAAATCCGCTACCAAAATGGTCACTTATCGGTTTAATTCAGACACTTTATGTCGTCATGCGTCAGTTTTCTATTGTTTGATTCCATCAAATCAGTGTTTGTACAATCACAGCCGCTGTCACGTCATCTATCAGGTAGCCGTAGTTTACGTACCGTCATCTCGAAAACGTCTACAACAAAGGAGCATTTTAGAAGTAATAATGGACGTTTAAATTAGCGAATTTGCAGCTGACAGCCATTAGCGTTACCAGTAGGCAAACTGAGCCCCCCTCAACATCCTAATCAGTGTAAATCGCATTCAGGCACTCGTAAAAGCCACATATGTTTTGCAATTTTTATCTTCACGTTTATAAAGTTTGTTACAGGGTATCGGAATCTTTCAAGCATTCGCCAACTTAGAACGTAAGAACAAGTCTACAAAGGAATGGACATTCAGCACATTTGTTACTTACGCATTATCTGACAGACTTCACCTTCCAGTACGACCATATCCCTCTACCCAATAGGTTAAAAGAATAGTTTTTCGTCCTGTTAACTACTTAGTTGCAATTTGCAATGTGTGTTGAGGTTAAAACGAGAAGTATATGGCTTGATCAAATAGTAGCATAATAGGTATTACATTCTTGGGAGGCTACATAGGAGTTCTTGATATTGTTACTTAAATGAATTAAAATATTCGATCTCATGGTTTGTTCTATTTGTTGAGATACTCACAGAGATTATTTGGTGGTTATATGTCCGACAAAAAAACGCAAACCTAATTATTGTTGGCTGACGTTTATATTCCAACTTGGAGTAATTGTGTGACACTATCTGAGGAGGTCGATCTTAGTTGTAAGACTACGTTCATGCTGACCGATACATAAGAACAGTCTTGTTTATTTTCGTCACACAAAAAACAAACACAAAATAATCGAAAGGTTTGATTGCGGATAACTGTAAACGTTCCACTTTCTGCTGTTTCGAATGTAACTCGGGATTTCAAAATGACGAATTAATTGCTCATATTTAATAGGTACAAACGATTCTATCATACGAAACAAAAACGATCATGCTCCATTTTTGCTCTTGTTCCGATCGATAAAATTATCCAACTATTGGGATCATGAGAAGCTGACTTCCAGAACTTACTCGTTACCACTTGAGAATAATTGTGATTTTGAATTTTCAGCACTCACAAACTATACGCAGTCGACTGCAGCTTTTGATTTCAAACAACAGGTTGATCGGCTTACTTCCAAGACTGCGGTAGACACAAACAATTCTTTTGCCAAGCTCAACATGTTCTCATTACGACTTGGAGTCTTACAGCACTTACAAGTTTATTAGGCGAACATGTTGGCCTGTGTAACATTAACTTAACGTTGTGCATGGCCAAGTAATCATAACCAGACTTTTGGTCACACTAATTTGAGGCTTACGCTCAGGTTCCTCAGCCATTTCAAAAGGAGACACAGTAACTGTCCTAGGATCTCCTTAGCTGAAGTTTTTTTTGTGTTTCTTCCTTAAAGTTTTTCAAAAACAATAATTTAGTGAATTAACCAAAAAACAACTATATTGTGTTTATCAAGGGAACATGGCTATGATTGAAACTAGACTAATAACGGGCCAATACGTCTTTGAGTGCATACTTGTTTCTCTTCCATTTAAATAGGTAACTTTTCAAAACTTAACTGCTTCGATGTTGTTGATGGTGGAAGACATGAGTATTTCAACACAGAACATCTAAACGTGTTAATAACCCCTCTTCGACTAAGCTGATTATTGTGACTATCATAAACTTTATACCTATTATTACATATTGGCGACCTTCATATTCGACTGATGTGAGCGGTTCAAAGGTAACTAAGACCTTTAAACTCTTTTGATTAGGCCATCGAGAGGCTTGAGTCTGAGTTGAGTCCTCATGGACGGTGTCCGACCAACTTCGGATCGGATCTTCCTAACAAGACACGACCATGGTCGCCAACGTCAGTCCCACCACCATCACTATCACCACCGCCAACGCTATCACCACCACAACCACCACCACCTCCACCATCGTTGCTATCAATAACAACAACAGGAGCAGCAACAGCAACAACAACAAGACCACCACTTCCACCACCTCTACATCTGCTGTTGTCAAAATTTTCCAGAACTGATGAAAGGCTTTGTGCACCTTGGCAACCGGCTAATCCGGTTGTGAGACCATATGAACCATATCAGATTCAAAGTAAAGATGAGATTGTAGATGGGCATGATGGTGATGAGGATGTGGATGGCGCTGAGCAACAACAGCTCGAAAAACGGGAGGAGGTAAAGTTTATCTATTTTTTCAACTTGAAATTTTCACCCGGTTTTATACGGTACAAGATAATCTTTTACGTCTTCCTCTGTCAACTAAACTCTATACCAAATCTGAGAAGATCCCTACTGAATCATAGAAAGAAACTGTGATGAACCAGTGTACCCAATAATTCATCATCAGATCGATACAGCTGTCTAACTACAGCGAAATCATACCAACATCTAAACGGACATACCGTTTTGATTTTGTTGAATCTATGTGAATATGTCGACCTGATGAGGTTTTATACCAGTTCAATCTGATACTGTCTGAACTCATACTACGTGTATGCGTACGACAGATTCCTAGACTACATATGAATAATAATCGCGAATCTTGATTGTTAGAATTTGAACTTCAGTCACACTGATTGCGATCTTGGTTGTGACAAAAACTGTGACCATCGTTGTCGGGCATTTCTTCCACAGCACTTCATAAAAAACACTACACTGTCCGGCGCTTGTCTGGTACTGTGGATCTTTGTCCTACTCAAGAGTAGATGTTCGGTTGTCGTGCATATGACAGGTTGCCTGTTGATCAGTAAGTCGGCTGAGGTTGACATCAAGGCACTTGGTCGTACATGTTCGGGGATGAAGATTAGTTTATTCCACCTAAAATCCACGATTACCAATAGGAAATCAACAATACTTTTTGACAGGTTAAATGAAATTTGTAAGTTCAAATTTATTTAGAAGCCTCGGATACTTCTTGCATGTCGCTGACTTGTATGCTCATGGTTTCTATACAGTTAGTAAATGCTGATCCGGATTTGGTGCTTAATCTGACGGTAAAGATAGAAGCACAGATCATTTGGTTTAATTGTCGACTTCCAATAAAAGATTCGTGAGAAATGGTTGAAATACTTCGTTTTACCAACCCGCGATGATTGATAGAGTGATGATATTTTTCCAAGTTATCTGATGAGTCAAGGTTATCTCACATGTGTGCTTGACAAGCTGAGTCGGTGGTTGACAATAAGTCGATAGAAAATCAATCATGATGAAAGAGGTTTTAGTATTGGTTACGACCCCATCAAAAGCCAAAGACTGTTATCGTTTCAACCTGTTCCGTTATGACAGATGCGTGATGACCAATTTTTATACCTATAACCACACCTTGGTTTGGTATATGATTCAAAGTGTGATGATCCTTCTGGTAAAGTCAAACATTTCAAAAAGTCTACCCTTTACTAAAGTAGTGACATCTTTAAACCTGTGTCGAGAAGATCGCCAAATGTGTCTTCTACTATGTGGATTCCAACTGACACCGAATTGAGATAGACAGCAAGAATCTTCGCAGTATTGATTCATTCCTTGATTATTGTCGCTGACAGTCACCAGCGCGTGATTACCCACTGAGCGAGTCTCGGTAGCATGGCTTGTGTAATGCACATCACCTCAAGTAAAAACAGGTCGAAACAAATGTTGTGAGACGAACAAAACGTGATCTTTAATTTGACTGAATTGTATTCAGAGGTTGCGGTCTTTTAACCGCACTGTATCAACAAGACTTTTCACATAACCCCTATATACAATATATATCGACTAACTTAAAGAATTTAAGCATGGTCAATAACATTCAGTTTATGTGTGCAACGCTTAGTCATCTGTTTAAGGATATTCATGATTTGGTGAAGATGGTATTTTAGTGAATGATAATATGGTATACAGTGAGCAAAACATTTCATCGAGTTACTAAACATAAAAGTCACTTTGTAGATTTCAAAAGAACTGAAACTGAGTTTGTAGTCTTATTAGATGATCTATGGGTAAATTAGAGCAAGTAAATTTGATGTATTCTAACCCTTTCTAAAAGCGTTACACGTGGACTAACTGGACACCATAAAACGTGCACGAAAAATGTATAATGAAACAAAGATGATTCACGAGTAACAGAATGCATCTGGTTTGTAGGTTTGCCTGTGTTACAACAACATTCCGATGTGAACCTAATAACTGTGAGCATACCTATAGTGATTAGTTGCCTACGAAACTATAGAACTGGGAGAAATCTCATAATGAGCAGACAAATAATTGAGACGGAGGGTACGAATGATGGGCGTCATTAACACGGTTCAAGAAACCTTACAAGGCCAAGAAATTCCTGGCGAGCATTAATCAGCGGATTTACTGAAATTTAGGATTTCAATGTGATTACACAAATACTGTCAGTTATTTTTATGTTAGTTAGCAAATTGTGCGCTACTCATGAACGATCTTGACGGAGTATATGAAGATGTGCTGACTTAGTTATATCTTATGTCCGAGAATGAAACAGTGTCTAGTCCATACCCGCCTCAAACCAGATCAATCGGAAATCAATTTACGCAGCGAATAAGGATATGCACTACCAGTTAATATTATGAAAACATAAACTCGAAAATGTATCTGAATGCAAAATCTGCGATAAAAATTTGAAAGCTGTTTAGGTGGTAACTGCAAGATTTCAATACATTCTCTTCACAGTAATCACCTACTTCGATGTTGACAGCTTCAGAGACCACCAGTCGTTTTCATGGCATATTGTTGTTGCATAGTTCAACGATATATCAACTGGGACCACACTTTTATTGTCAGATGAGTCTGAGAAGGAAGCAAGCGATTGTAGTTTGCGTATGAATAGTTTTTCTTACATGTTTTTTTTCGCAGTCACCCATCATAAGATGGGTTATTAGTGTGGAAAAGAGCTTTGATCCTGAGAAAATCATTTATTTATGGAGTAGAACAGATTCTGACGAAATAATACAGGACTGTCGGATGGCCAAAATAAAAATACTTTCAGCTATACAACAAGAGAAAAAGGTAGGCGCAATAAAAACACGGTTTAAGCCTAAAGCTATAAAACTGCGGAAACAATTGATTCGAATTCTACAATGCTTATTCTTAACTTGACACTCCATTGTGATCACCTTCGGCCCTCTCTAAACTACTGAGTAAATGATAAAAAAATAACTGAGTAAACAACCTTTCTGTTACAGATCAGAAACGTTTTTTCAAGCAATGAACGGTGGTTCAGTAAAGCACGGTTCTTACTGTCCAAGTTACCTGTGCATGAAACTGGTCGTACAATAAGTCTGTAGAATAGAAATTTTAACCCCGTAAACAGAGGAGGCTAATTAATTTGAAATGATCTTATCTCAAACGTTCATGCAGCAGAGTATTTTAGCTAGTTGGTTTGCTTGATTTTAGTGCACAGAATATGGTTATTTAATCCAAGTATCATGGTACACACGACCCAACTTTCCACTGACATGAGGGTATTGTGAACTGGCTGTCTTTGCGTTAAGGGCTTAGGCTTTCATTCACCAAAATACTGACCATGTACAACACAGTGAATTTCGGTACAATGTTTATCAAATTCGATTAGCGTATGAGAAGTAAGGTTGTCATTAACTGAAAAGCAAGTTAATAAATATGAAACTATGAAAAGTCTACTGTACAATACACAGAGGTACCTATTTGGAAGCGCAGTGAATTAACAGTCAGCGAACAGCCTGCGATCACAGGATCACTAAACTGCTTTTTCCCAAAGACTATTGAAAGTTTAATGAAGATAAGACTGACAAATAATAGAGAAGGATACAGTAAATCGTGAAAGCTGTTTTTGAAATGTCCATAATTTAGTTCTTCCGTCTTGGTGGGTTCAACTGGTACTACTGATGTACCATTCAGTCGTACACCTAGCGGTTATTCCACCAAGTTACGAATCACAATCTATATCGCACACACATTCGGAAATGAGTAACTGAGTATATAAATCCGGTGAAGGTATATAGTCCCAACAGGTTTTAACTTATCAGTAAACGTGATTAACCTGAACTAGTGCTGGAAAAATGAGGGAAAGTAGAAACCTAATTGAGCTAGACGGTTAGTCTCAGAGTGGACAGAAAGTCTGTGTAATCACGCATCGGATGGCTAACGACACATAGTTTGCACATGAACTAGTGGAAATGGGCATCTGTTAGAGGCAGTTAATAAAGACGACCTATTATAACATCCAATTCGTGCGACTCCAAATTGACGTTGAACAAGTAACCACAAATTTCAGCATGGGCGTGTGCACTACAACAACGTTCGAACAACAACAGCATGGAATTCAAGACCCGAAAAATAGACCAGTTTTACATTTTTCCGAGTTGGTTGATGTTGGTTCGTGTGATGGAGTGTTTTGTATCACGTATCTAGTTTCTGATTAATCGAAGTTCACCTATGATCAAACGTTTTAATTTCGGAGAGTGAAGAAATAGTCATTCACCAGGGCTACTTTGCACTCCACTGTTTAAGATGAGGAAGGTTTCGTACGTGTCTGGGGAACAGTCTGGATGAATGGGAGGGATGAAGTAACAGTGATAAACGGAGATGCCACTGGGAAGGATTACTGCGTTATCGCGGGATATCAATTATTGCCCGAAAAAACTGGAACTACTTAATGTCTATCTGAAAATTATAAGATCGTATGTTATCAGGCGACGGTGAGTGAATTCATGGTCAAGCGAGGAATCAGTTTACTTTTCTGGTCAACCTGTTTGTCAGGCCAAAAATATGTGGAAACCAACTACGAACATTTAGGTAGCTAGTTCAGTGACCATCCATTTCCGTGTGACTTTCCTATCATCATCATCATCATCATCATCATCATCATCATCATCATCATCATCATCATCATCATCATCATCATCATCATCATCATCATCATCATC
>LUCH01017928.1:0-21422 GCA_013368495.1 Paragonimus heterotremus
CGAGTCTGGTGCTTCTTTTCGAAAGGGGCCGACTGGAAAGTCTATGGGAATGCGACAGCTGCGATCAATTGTGGGTGATGTTCAATCTATATGAATTTAAAATATCCCCGAATCATCGTTAAGCACAAATATTATCCTGTGTTATATTACCTTTTTATGTTATCTTTGTTAAGTTTTCGATAGGCACTTTTCGCGAAAGTAACGTTTCTCGCTCACAGCAACAATAACGTTATGGATGAATGACTTTTACGCAACATAGCTGTGTACTAAGTCACACACTAAAACTTTGGTTTCCGTTCTATACTCTCGCGTTTATCCAGACCGTGAACAATGCACGTTACACTTTTTGATCACTCTAGAAGGGTTTACAGTTTTGACTGAAGTGTGATGTTACAAGGTCATCATAGTTAATACTGCTGTTGGTTGTAAATTGTCCAGATATTTATTAGCAATTTACAAGCAGCTTTCAACCTATAAAGCTTCTACAGAAGATCCAAATACAAAAGATCCCGACTTCATCTGAATTTGAACTAGCGGCCAAAACAGTATGACCAGATATGGTGTCCGGCTATGCAAATCTTTTAGTTATATATAATGTGCCCTAGTATTTTGCCGCCGTTTAAAAACCCAGTGTTCTTTCTGTGTTCGGTCAGGTCTATTGGTACGCCTCAGCTTTGAAGGGTGACTTCAGTCGGACTGCGTGGTTCAATCTACAACTGTAGACTTCAAGCGTATTTAGGCAAACGATGCTATGTAGCAACATCATAAAGCATCCAAGTAGAATAATCTCACGAAATTGCGAGTTCACGTAGATAGCTACAAAATATAAACATCACTGCAGTTAACTGGGCAGTTCATTAGGGTCACTAGTAGAGGTAAAATGCCAAAACCGTGCAGGTATGTCAACCCTAAATCGATAGACGTGATGGGTAAGAAATTTACACGAAGCCATCAAGTGTGACATGGAAACGCGTGTAAGTTGTTGGTAATGGCCCAGCCATTATGGCTCACGGTCATGGGACACAACCCCGAATCTGGCTCCGTCGAGAACGTAATCCTAACAAATGTGTAATCGTTTGCTAAACGACCTCTCCTAGTTCGGGAGGTTGGCCATGCTTTACCCCGTGGGTCAGGGTAACATTACTGCGTGCTTCTTTGAAGAATGCCGCCACGATTGTGAAAGCAAGCTAGCAACGCATCTACAGAACATCATTAAAACAGAGAGGGCAACTACGTTTAGCGCAGCAGAACTGACACAATTTCATATATCTATTCTTGTACTTGTATTTATGTATAAACTGATCGCTTCAGTGATTTGTAGACCACCTGCTCCCTTATCACGACCACGGACCACAGTGGCATGTCCCTTAAGTTTTCTTGTGCTTGGTTGGGGTGACATGCACCGAAGGCCTGGTAAAATCTCAGTTAAAAGTTTTATTCAGTTTCTTCTCTTTCTTGTATAGAAAGGTTGAAATAAACATTTTTACTTGAATTTCTCGCACGACTAGAGAAATGTTTCCATTTTTAGTATGCCCAGTTTTCTTTTTGCGTGTTGTTTTCCATTGCTTTCTATCCTCATTTTTCTCTCCTCAATGACTGAAGCGTTATTTTCATTTTGGTTCATCAGCTGGCTATTCAACACTGACTGTCTGAACTACAACGGTCTTCACTCACACACAATCCCGTGTCGTTTCTTCATGTTTTTTTATTGAGTAAGTGGAACCGCAAAGTGTGTATCGCAAATCACCTTTAGTTTTGTAGGTTAGTTGACATCACTGTTGAAGAGAGATTCGTGGAAACGGGTGTCTCTAATTTCGTTAGCTATACAACGATCTACCGATCGATGTCCTATCCAGCTACCTCGAAATATGCCGATGCCACATCAACGGATGTGGTGTGCCACCTAATTTTAAATGACTGAATAATCTGGCATTTTTGTCACCGATGAACGAGTGAATGTTTGTCTAATCTGTAACATGGGCTATCTCAACCTATGATTCTGTGTACAGCGTTTAACCATGGCGTAACTGGACAACCGCACAAACTGTTTTTATGTACTACGGTCAAAAAAATCAATAGATATCAAAAACAAATTCCCCATTTCATGAGGTATATTGGTACACATGTAACAGTCGTAAACATTACATTGATTTGTCCCAGAAAATACAGGCAGTGACGTAAGAATGCGAAACACGTTTGTAACTTACAGATCATTCCGCCGCATGTGAACCTGTCGATCAACCAACTGGTATGTTCAGACATAAATGTCAAGAAAGTATATTTAACAAAGATTTAAGTAATGTGGCTGTTATCGACCTATCCGTCTATCAGGTAGACCAATAGTCTGCTTATTCAGTCGATTGTTACGTTGAATTATTGATAAGTCGCTGGTTCGAGTCAAGCCGAAGTCCAGATTTTTCGCAAACGGATCTCTTCTTAATTATCACATCTGCCAAACTACTTATCAGTAATTCATTGTCACTGCTCATCGGTGACGTTGGTGGATTCCATCGTGAACTGGTCGATGAATCCGGCATGGGCAATCAAGCGGCTGAATCATTTGGTGGATTTCATATGGGTTGGGTAACTAGGTCCAAATGTGACATTTATGAGCTTCAGGTGTGGCTTCGTAGCTCAACTGGTAGAGCGCTTGTCGCGTTTGGGCATGGTGGTTCTGTCGCTGGTTCGAATCCGGCCGAAGCCCAGATTTTTCACAATTGGGTCTGTTCTAGATTGTTACGTTGTTAGAATGATTTGTTTCAGTTCGTTTTGTGACGACTGTACGCGAGTAGTATGACCAGAACTATGACGTATTCGCGACAACTATTCCCCAGGAGGAAATCCCAAAGAAATCTCAATCGTTCACGAAAACGCTTTTACTAGGCACAGGTTTTTATTTTTTACGGGACCAAACTTTCCAGAAAACTAAAAGAAGTACATTTGAACCTAGTCAGCTCAAAGAAGATGTAACAAAGCAGTCTGTTCAGTCGAAAGCAGCTGGCTAACACAGTAACCGCAAGATGACTCGAAACATTCAACAATTTCGTCTTTAAGCACCGCTGGGACATGCTAAATCTGACATATTGTCGGCTAATGAGTCTAAATTTGAAGAGTATCGAACGCCAGTTTAGTGCACTGAACAAAGCTACACAAATGCACACCATACAGCGGTTGGAAACTACCAATAGTGCTCATCCGACATAACATTCGGCAATTGTGTGTCCAGAGATTATCAAAACTTTTATTTTATAATCTTGAATCATTGACTTTAGTTATGTAATTTTAACATACACGAAAGTCCCCACCGTTTCAAAACTGAGAGAGAAATAATGGCTGCGGTTACCTTGAGCATTAGTTATTATTCCGTAACTGCTATTCCCTGCTATTCCCCGTGTTGGTTTTGAACTCAGGTAAGACTGTAATTAGTACGCTTTTTAAACACTAAAATGTTTTTGTTTCAAACGATTGCTCTATCCCCGGCCGTGGCAAAGATATGTACTAGTGACTAGCTATGATAAGAGCGAAACTTGAGTCTACCACTTTTTTTCGAAAGGAGTTGGGTGGAAAGATATTGGAGTGCGTTGAACAGTACAGAGAAGCAAAACCACTGGATACACATTCCAGAGAGGTAACAACAACCACGAAGCGGATGATACCTGTCTAATTCAGTTCGAATAATACTCATTACCGGAAATTACATTTTTTACTTAGATGTGGCAAAGGATCAAGTAATTCCGAGAGACCATGAAATATAACAAGATAAAAGATTTGTTCATCCACTCAATGTGTATTCGACCAGGCCGTCAATATATCACTGTGATCGATCTAAGATGGGTATCTGCGACCAAGATGTGGGAAGCAGTGATATCATTAGACGAATCCAAGTTTTGTAATGTTGGTGAACTTTGTAGTTGTGTGCTTTTATATTTCGTTCTGACTACCAGGACATCTTCTAGAGCACTTAAATGAACTGTATTCGACTTGTGACAAGCTGTGGTAGTGGTAACCTGGAATTCCTGCCTGTTTCAGAGTATTATCCTAATCGGTTTTGAGTCATTATTGATTTTAGTTCCGAGTCCTCGCGCAATCTATCTTGCGTATACAGATAAACCTCCACAATATTTTGTCCAGCTTACATACAATTGCAGTCTGACACAGCAGAATCTTCGGGTGCAGCAAGAACCAGCGTGGTACTAGCCTCTTCAGATAATCAGCTCTGATTCCTGTTTAATTCGAAGTCGTACAATGTATTGTATCCACTCCGTCCACTTATAGATCAACCACAATAGAATGCGTTATCTTGGCCACTTCAATAGCATACTAGATGTAGTTTAAAACTGTTTTTTCACCTTGATGATGTGGCGATATCACTTTTATGTGTTTCGATGTCTTTCTTCTATGACTAAATATCGGGTTAAGTTATTGCAAGAGTTTGCTCTGGTATATCACAAGATTCGTCCAGAATAAACTGACCGCACTGGTGAGGCGATGCATAAATTCGAGACGTATACGTAACACTGAATTCCCAATCACACGAAGACTGACAGGAACGAAAATTTGTCACATACGTCCCACAAACGCTCGTTGCACATAACTGGGTCTTCAATGTTGTCACCAAGCTTTGGATACATGCTCCGTATGGGCCATAATTTTACTCTCCAATGACATTATATCTCCACCACAATCGCTTACTGGACCTAGCTGACCTGAATTGATCATATGGCTTGGTAAAGTGTGCTAATGCACAGACATGGAAAACTGATATCGAATGGCATCAAAATAGTGTTGAGACAAGTTAAACTGACATTTTGACATTTTAATCAGTCTGGAAAACTTGTTTCTGTGTTCGGCCTCAAGAAAGAGTGCGGGAATGGGTGACGGGAAACACTCCTTCAGTAGAGTTATCACAATTTATTTTATACAAAACTGTCGAACTGCCCTACTGGTTCATTATTTATAGTACGTTTGCAATCATATGAGCCTTCGCTAAAGAATTATCAATCACCATTAACTGAACTTCCTGAACAACGTCCTGACAATCAGAAGTGGTATAATTTTTGAGTCGTTTCTTATTTCATTGCTCAGTGTCCTTGAAGCAGTCTTTCCTTTGACAATCTTCAGAGATGACTGGATGAAGACGGTCTGTATAAGGCAGAACAAACACCTGGTTAGTTATGAATGGAACGGAAAGCTCCTAACTTACTGATAGCTACACGAAAGTGAATTAACCTCCAGTTCCTGAAGATCATGGTAATACGTAGTTATTAGGAAGGGTAATTTTGTGCTGTATTTTAAATCCCAGCTAATACAATACCACTAGCCTGAACCAGACAGAGTAGAAAAGTGTAATTTGACAGGTCATCTGGAAGTCCCATGGTCGACAGTTTTGAGGCTGTGAGATCACAAGCAGTGGGCATACTGCGACCGCTCAATTCTCCTCGGAATAAGTTGAGCCCAGATAACAGGCATTCACTGTCTATGTTTTGGGAGTATGAATGTTTTCACTTGAAATGCATTTGAACGCAGCGATACTGTACGGACGTCCTCCCACTTTTCTACTGGTCTGTTATTGAATAAACGATATACATTTTTAGCTGTGTTTCTCGGAAATGTCCCTGTCTGTGATCCAATCAGGAAGTGCACGATATCCGGATTAAATTTAGCCCTCAGTTATCGTTGACTCGATATTACAAAACAGATGTGGCCTTGGTGAACACATTAGATTAACAAAAATGGGAGACATTTTGCGAACATATGGCAGTGTAGGGTGGCTACATCGTCGACTTACAGTGATACTTGCTTACCACTACAAATGACAATTAATACCTAGTGAGCCGTGTGTCGAAATTTTCTACTGTTTTCCGTTCCTACACAGTCATTCCAATCTTTAGGTTGGAAACTCGTAGGACAGATCGTCATGAAACCGATCAAGCCAAAGTGACTGCGTAGCGCTTCGACGACTTCAGTCACAAATACCTTTATCACATTTGAGCGGAGACCTAACCAACGGCACGTTTTTGTGTTTACTGAAGACGTGGTTAAGTAAATTTAAGAGGAGCATGATGAACTGTGTGTAATTTGAGTGACAACGGATTAACATTCGCTACCAGGTAACCTACAATACTTACCACTGGACTTAGTTCGTCTTTTGCAAGCAGAGAGGTCTGTACGATGTTCAGAACGTTGTGACAGAAACCTATGAAACCTTAGGTGCATGTTACCCTAAATTAAGTTTATCGACACCTTGAGCTTGTGGAATAGAAATGAAGATAAGGTCGCAGTCAATGGAATAATTTAACTGGACGGTAGGCACCAACAGCAATCATCTTAATAAGCTTATTTTCGGCTGATGTTAATGGGACCAGTTAACGAGCAAAGAAAGCTTTGCATCCTGGCACTAAAGCTGCAGGTTAGAGTATTTGTTTCCGCCTATTCAGCGTGATATCGGATGAGGATTACCAGGTGGTCGGTGAACGTCCAAAGATATCTCCATACAAAAGTTGGTTCCAGTTATCACCACCGAAGTGGTGGGCAGCTGTTTCGACCAGGCGTGGTCTCATCAGCACCATGTACGTTGAAGAATCGAACCGACGCTACGAGGAGAAGCGGCAGACTGTAGTCCAAATACCTATCCAGTAGATCACGTGCTCGGCTGACCGACTTCAGACTGCGAGCAATGGGAAACCCAACAGCTAAGGAAGATTGATCTTCATAGATTTTTATATATTTCCATGCAACCCCCGTTTTGTTTTCACAAGCCATAGACAAACTCTTATGGGTTATAAACGGCTTTTGCGTCGAGCAATAAACATTAGTCGTACTACACAACAGTTGTCAGATAAAATTTGTGAACAGCATGCTTCGTGGTTGAACAGTGGTGTGAATGCAACGGTTTCAAACCCGATCGGTGCTCATCTGATCAATTCCGCTCATTCTGTCAGTAAAACAGATGCTCTTCATTTTGTTTACCAAGTACTAAGAAATCAATTCAAAATGATGAGATTTTGAATGCTGAGCTGTGCATGAAGTAACTTTCTGCGGGCAACTTCTGATGGCCAATGATCAATTCTTTATTTGGAACAGGAATCGTCCAAATGTTAACAAATACACGGTCCTCAGTTTGTATTGAGCGGTCTTCTTAATCAACCTAATCGCTTCTTCCATACTTTGTTGTAATTTCCTGTTAACCCAACACAGAAAACACTTTGTTCGAGTCTTCGATATTCTTGCTGGCACCTGCTGAATGCTTGCAAACGTGCGTCGCATGTATGAACATTCAGTCAAGGTGAGGTAAGCAATTTTTGTTATCGTGATCGTGTGGGTGATCATTGTTTAACCAATCATACTTCCGGTCAATATTTCTCATTAGTAATTATAGTTGACTCCCTTACGTTTAGCCGTCCAAAGACACTTCCATTGAATTCGGTATTTCGGCTGGCTAAAGCAAGCAGTGTGCAATCATCTGGAATGTGGCCGATCGACTGACGAGTCCATAGAACACATTAGTAGAGTGTGGTGAGTCGCATAGGTATCCCTTTACTACATGTTGCTGGTTATCCTGTCCACGTGTAAGAATTTCCCGAGTGATTAAAAGGTAGCGTGTTGATTTTGAGTGATCACACTACCAACTTTTAGGGGCTAAATACGTTTACAATGAGAACACATACTCCAAACACCTAACTGCCAAAGTTTTCAGAGTTCAACGGACAACTGGAAGTTAAATATTAGAAAGCGTGCAACAAACGCAGATTTTCTCCTTCGCTGCAAGCGAGTGCTTACTCTGCTAGCGCACGTGTTCAAACGATGATACAGCCTATACAAAATGTCCTTATATTTAGTGCTGCAAACTGCCTATTCCCAAGGATTAGTAGGCCGTGTCATTCGGCATAAAAACCAGACAAGGGGTTGATTCCCGTTGTCCCAATACACAAGTTATAAATTGACGTTATAACTCCAAGTATCATTCTGTGTTGTGCGCGCGAAGTGTGCTGCTCCTAACTAACTTACTCAAAGAGGACATCTGTAAATGGAGACATATGGGGCTAACAAATGGAGGTTTCATTCTCATACTAGCATCAGAGAGGAAACGTGTCTAGAACGTTAACCGACAGATTTCTGGACGAACAGACAACGCATATTGGTAAACAACCAATCACACGTAATCACCCCAAGTAAGGTATCCGCTGACATTGAAATAATGAGAATTCGAAGATATCCCGATAATAAATACATATATGTATATAGTAACTACATATGACTTACATTTGATTACAGCTTCCTAATTCAGAAAGACTTTCCAGTCAAACCCCTATAACAAAAGCACTAGGTGAAGAATTCATTGTGGCCAAACTTCCAATCATCTGCGACTGGTGTGTAGTTTATGGAAATTAAAACTTCTGCATAACACATCCGTGTTGAAAAATAGTTAGTAAGTACGCACAATGAGCCTTGTAGTTTACACTTGACTGAGAATTTCTGATAACCAAATAATTGAGTGATGTTAATATAAAATGTTTGTGTCTCTCTTCAAAACAATCTGGAATCCTGAGCCTCATTCACTAACGATTGTGACCATAAATTTAGTTGTGACGTTCGGTTGTGCCCTTGCCAAACCAGTTGTCTCTTAACAAAACTTGGACCGCAGGATAAACACCGGTCTTGTCCACGAGTTGCATTACAAGAACACGACTCAATTGTGACGCTAACTCTTTAAAGTCCTTTACTACGAGCATGTTTGTTTTTTTAAAAAAAACAACTGTTTACGTCTCGTAATTTTACAGAATTTATGTGCACAAAAGTTATGGTGGTATCCAAGATGGTTTTCAAAAGGTCAGAATCAAAATGGGAGCGCTTGGAATATACTAATGTTGAACTTGAAATTGTTCAATTTGGCTCGGTTACTTTGTTTACTGTTAGCCTAAGCCTGGTGTGCCCTACTAGTAGGACGGAAATAAAAGTATTTCTTGGTTGTCACCTCAGAATATAGTCAGAAGGCTTGTGTTTGTGTTGATCATGAATATGAACTCTGCCAATGACACGAATCTTCTTGAATCTATAATTCACCTAACCGGAAACCGAACCACTCCCTACATCCTTGTTCACATAAGTATGTGCCTGTGCATATGTACATAAGTACATTGTCTGCATATGCACACCATATATCTGTACTCGAGTGCACGAAGCACGCATATCATTTGCATGGATCTACACTAACTTAGATCAGTCGGCATCTCGGCATCATGGCGATCGACAGAGCCAATATTTATCGATCACTACTGTTTCACTCAGACCAAGCGCAAAGGTGGCACTAACAACATTGGGGCTATTTTTCGATCACAAAAACACACACAGCCTTGTTTTGGCATCGAGTGGAAGGTGAATGCATTTGCGTATGTTTATGTGTACCAGAAGATCGACAACGTGGTTGACATATTCTGCTGGTGGTTTAATGAAACTAGTGGAATGCATAACTAAGAAAACGAAGAATAGTGGATACAGAATGTGTAATTAACCATCAAAAGTAGGGGCCAGTTCGTGGGCGATCTTCAGATTTCCTTTGAAATTCGGTTAAGAACTTGAAATTTCGAACAATACTCATGAGGAGTGCGGTGCATTCAGTTACAATGGATTAAACGCAGTAACGTTGTTCTTTTTTGAAGAAATTGCTGGATAGGTACTCGCTGATGTAAACAGACAAATGCCGTAAGTTACCGTGAGAATAAATTAGCAAGTGAGATCAAAAAGTCTGTTACATGGTTTTATCACTCACAGGGTCCCTGCCCCATGTTTGAATCCAGAATTATCTACGTTTTTCATGCGTGACGGTTTTTGAGCATTACTCCTTATGTACGATGGATTCGAACTCAGATCAACGATGTCCCGAAGTGGCCATCATTACCACTAAGCTACGGACCACATATTAGACAAAACCGGAAAACTACATCGAAACGCCGAACCATAGTCGCTTGTGAGTAATGCTCAAATTATCCCACCGCCTCAAAGACAGACACACTAACCGTTCTGTTAGCTCTGTCTGACGACCCCAGTGCTAGAAATCTTCAGTGAACGTGAAGTCGGAGAATTAATCAGGCTGAGAATTTAAAACAGTCATGTCCCCGGATAAATCTAGAACATGCAGGCGAAACTACGTAAGATATACTCTGCAAAGACACTTCGTTAGATCCCATCAGATACGATACATGAACTATGATCATCAGATATGCATTACTTCAGTTATGTGTGAAACACGACTGAGTAGTTTCTTACAATAAGAATACAACAGAGAACCAGGAGTAAACCGGCCAGCGCTCGAACGGGTCGTTATGAATTTAAAAAATTCAAACTGTACACAATCGGGTGGAGTACTGCCGTTGATGATAATGACCTAAGCGAAAATAAACAGAAGCTAACAGGCTGCCTAAGGGGAGGCTTAGGACAAAAAGAAGATGTAGGCTTATGTATAGAGCATAAGTGAAGTATTTTAATAATAGTATTGACAACAGACATTTAGGGGACAATATAAACACGTGACTGTCAACCCTTAGCACCACGACAGTGATTGGTTAAATACCATCTACTTTCATACACAACAAGAGTTTTTGCAACGATGTATTGCAACGATATCAGCGAGAAAACAAAGTATGCTTACGGAGTGAGCGATACAACAAACGAAAAGATTTCTCCATTTGGTTGACATCTCTGACTTCTATCAAATGCCGTGTTATGGAGAACTGGTCAATACCGGTTTTGTTCTTCTATGACCACTTCGAAATGTGCTCCGATACATGACGCTCAGGCGTTCCCAACTTTCGGCCAATGTACATGTCTCCACAATTACTAGTAAATTCGTAAACAATGTTAGACGTGATGAGTGCATTGTTTGTGTCTTTTTCCGGTATGTGGGACTGCCATATCATTTGGAGCAGTATGCTCGTTTTAAAAGTTGCTCAGCGGGGTCGCTGAAACAAGAACTCGTTCGAACCACCTTCATTAGGATTCACAGAAGTTGTTCACTCAAGACAGTCGAAGAAGCATCGGCTTCTATCCACCAAATACTTGTGCACAACGGCTACTCCACATTCTTTATTTCGAAATACGGTGGAAAACTTCGAAATGATGGTATAAGAAACAGCGGCGTCGTTGCGATACAAACTTATGGACTCTCTGATTTTGTACAGATGCAGGCATCATTGTTAGATCGATATTGCGTTGATTGGTTGTTCTTTGCCGAGCCTGGTTGAAACCTGAGATTTAAATTCACGACTGCCCATTTGAACTCTGACCAGTCTACTGATGAGTAATCGGGGACTTGGTTGATTTCAAGTTGAACATCACCCAAAGCTACGATCAGTTGTGGGTGATTTTCAGCTTGAAGCTAATCAGTTCACTTCTGATACTGTATGCTAACTTTATCGCAGCCAATGACTCACTTCTAATCTAGGCTTACTTGAATTAATGCGTGCTTACTGCTGATATTTCATGTATAGTAAATGATGAAAACGATCGTAATGTCTTTCTAGAACACATCTCACATGACCTTGCTTGTTATAACCTGTGAATTATCAATTAGTAGTCAGGGATGTGGCTGATTTGGAAATTTAACATCACAACTGAATATGGTTGAACCTTCAACTACAATATCTTGGTCATTGCAGGAGCAACTGTGTCTGTAAAAAATCAGACTGGGTTACTAGAAGTAGGGATCTCCAGCCTTCGTACATGTCCAGCTTCATCGCAGCTACAGCTCGCTGCCCTAGTCGGGTGGTACGAAGTCAAGTTTACGAATCTGATATTCCAGTGCTTTATCAGGTACGTTAACCTCAGTGGAGGCAGAAAACTGATCATCGCTGTCCGGAACGCGGCCGCATAGGTCGGTTGCTCTTTGTCGTAATGAACAACCTACGCTTACGCACAAAACCTAGCAAAAATCTCATGATTGCAGAGGCAAGAGGTTTCGCTAAGCCGACTACTTTAGCTTTCTTTGAGTATTTCCTCAGGCGGAAGCGCCTACTGCCCAGTAGGAGCAACCTCTTTTGTCCGGTAACCGATGCTGATCCGATCAGGAGGACAGGACACACCTCTTGTCGGATCGTTCAAAGGTGGTTATCAAGTGTGGGGTGTAACACACAAATTGAGCTTATTTTACTTGTAGTAGCCCACTGATTCAACCACCCACTCCAGACAAGATTAACTAACACTCTGACGCTTCAGGAAGTCCAGTCATAGCTTCAATCCTCCTGTGCTACACAATTTGGCCTTGAGGACATTTGGTCGACCTCGTATCTTCTGGTAACCGACGAGGGTAACTGAGGCTTTGACAACTCTATCTGTCCCCCTAGGTGCAGCTAACCAGATGAAAATCTACTTTATGTTTCAAGCATGCACCTTCACTCTTTACTTCAGAAAAGTGTACGAGTTAAGCACATCATACAAACATTAGGATTTTTTATTTGACATAATGAGGGAATGAACCATCGCCACTCATCCCTGTGGCACTTGGCATACTGTGTATTATACTGATCAATGTCTGCGTTCTTGCTTGAGCGACTTCTGCAATAATTTCCCTACGACCCAAACGGTTTCCTTCAGGCACATTAGATTTTTGCAAGCAAACTAGTTTTTGGTTTGGCCCACCATTCTGTCTGAGAGGTTTACCACACAGGTCTCAAGAATGGCTGCTGGACCAGTTAGAATTACCGTGGCTCAACTGTGCGTCCCGGACCTCAACGATTTAGTCGCGTACTTCAGGTCCTTCTTGGCTTCGGCGTTGCTGCCACTGTCTCTTGGGTGTTTGCAACTTGAGTTTGTACCTACGATCTCAGACTTGGACAAGGGTCCTTCATTTCAACCTACCAATATATATTCGGTGTTGATGAGTACGTTCTATTGAATATTTGCCAAACATTGGTGGTAGTGTGACCTTCTCCATTGCAACGGCACCTTTGAAGCAATTACTGAGCCAAACTGTGTGTTCCACAGTAGGCTCACTTTGAATTTACCAATGTATCCGTTGACCTAACTAGTTACCTCGGTTTATTCCCAGATTTCATAAACATTCAATCGGTCTGGGCACATGGTGACCTGGCCCTTATTATGCGACTACAGAGAAACAACATTTTAACCCGTTGGTAAAAGGTTTGTCCCCTTACGTGGAGCTTAAACTTATGACGTTCATTCAACAATCCTTTCCATAATAGCTGTTAGTTAAGTTATTTAAGCGACAGCCACTAATGTTAGCATCCTCTTAGACCAGAAAGCATTCGACGCAATGACCAACGTTGGTGACTTGAATCTGTTGATGGAGGAGAGGCAAAGTTTGTGAGGGAGTCTGGACCCTGCTACAGAAACCTTCAGCATGGTCGGCAAAACGATCAACTAAAGAAAATCATTCGGCTTGGAGATCATGGCTAACAGTAAGCACAAACACACGTTACCCTGTTGAGCTCCAGTCTGCCCCCGAGACCAACCTTTTCGGCCATTTGAGTTCGACTACCAGTTCCGTTATTTCAAAACTGATTTTAACTGGAGAGATCGGGGTTGAATCAACCAGGTGAATCGAACGGTGGTCGTCTCGGTTTATATGACCAAGCCCCACCGTTTGCCGTTTTGTACAGCACCATATGTATCTCAAGTTCGCATAATCGTTGACATTGAGTGTTGCCAAAAATAAGACACTGCCTTCATCCAAAATAATAGTCCATTTCACACTAGGTGCGTGTTTCCTGAATCCCAAGGATAGCTCGATGGTGTTATTCCACATCAGTGATCCGCTGGGTGGTATTGGCGCGCACGTTCCGACAGTCGAGGTCTACTCGTTTAAAATAACATTCATCTGAAAAGCTAACATCCCAGTATTTGAACACGTGATTGCGCTGGACGCTGAACACATCCGACTGCATTGGACGATTAGTGGCCAACAGATTTTTACGTTAAATTAAGCAAATTATACAATAATCAGTCACTTCAAGGAGGTAAATGGCAAAACGTATCTCAAAGACCTGGTCACTGACAGGGGTTCACTCGATTGACTGGTTGCCCAAATCTCATCTTCTAATGAGTTTCTACTCACGGTATCCAGCTGAAAGCTGAAGGTTTGTGGCGCTTGTGATTACAAACAGATTCTTGATCATAAGTGTCATTGTCGTTGAGAGACCGTGGGAAGCTTATCTCACGTGGTTCAATTTTGTGAAGAACCTTATGTCTCTCCGCACGAGTGTCACAGTCGGGTGGCCTGTCAAGCTGTGAGAGCTGTTCCGAAGTGTGACTGGGTTTTACTGGAATAGCCATAAATCTTCATGTCTACCTGCCTCTGAAAATCGGCCCGCTTGAACCGGTCATTATAATGGGTAGAACCATCACTGACAAGACAAGTATGTGCACTAATCAGACGGTGAATTGCACTGAATATAGATATTAGGTCACACAAATGATGCTCAGCCGTTTTTTTCCAACGAATTCCTCTGGATCAAAGAAGTCGCATACTAACCACTGGTAATAAGTTCCAGTAGCTTCCGATCAAAATGACTTGACATCTCCTTACGATCGGTAGGAGTTACCTGACACCACATCTAACTTCGTAATCGTTAGGATTACCGGTGACTTGGCACATTACAATACCTTCATGTACAGTGTGAAGAAGGAACAGAAAACATCGAAGGTTTATGTGCATTACCCACGGTGGTTGTCAATAATATTGATCAATTTAACGATGGATGTCAACTTTTCAAAATCATTAGCGAACTACCCAGCTGATAATTTTACTACTTTCTCTTGAAATTATTGATTTTCGTCAAACTCCGCTGTCAAACGAGTTCCTTTCCCCTCCTATATTTATCTTGATTAGAAGCTGTGTAATGGTTTACCAAAATGCACCCTGTATTCACTGTGTAGCAAAAGGTTGTTAGGTAAGATAAGCTCCTTATTGTCCACTTCGTACACTCCCACATCAATATTGCGTTCGCGTTTATGAACGGAAATTTCAGTCCATAACACCATTGGGTCTCCAACTAACCATCATATGCGCTTCTACCTGGTTCTGCACATTAGATTGATGCTATCTGTCGTGGATTTTCGCTTACTAATTCTCACCCTTTGACCCGACTTCGTTAAGTGCAAACTTGTTCTCATCTTGAACTGTTTATAAGTGGGATCATTTCACTAGTTCAAGATCGGTTTGAATCTGATCTTCCCACAGCTTTTGTTATTTTTTCACGTGGAATTAATCAGCTACCTAACACAATCCGTAGTTTATCAGAATTATTTTCGGGTTGAAGTACAACTTGGCTTGCGATAGAGGTCACTTGTTTGATAGAAGCTTGGTTCGTGTACAGAGAGCAGCAATCCTCAGTAACGAACATATGGGCCTTTAAAATCAAGTGAAGGAACATTCAAACAAGTATACGGTATTTTGAGATGACATTTGTTTAAGTACTCTGCTGAGTAGTAGGGGATTTTAGTTGCTGTCACATTCCCATAGATTTTCTAGTCTGCTCGTTTCGAAAAGAAGTACCAGACTCGAGTTTCGCTCTCATTAAGTTATTCTAACCTTAATTATGATCTGAAATTAGGTTAACCCTCTAGCAACATTTTCTTTGAGAACACCGAAACTTAATTCCAATCCGGGTAAAATACCTGGGAATGAACAACATTATACAAGTTTACTGTGGAGAAAGCAGGTAAAAACTGACACCGCCGGATCCAATTCGCCTCAACAAGAGTCGGCTTCTGTCATCAGATGTGCCGATGCATTGATTCCGTCATGCCATACTCCACGAGGACTTCATCATCGGCTCCTGTCACATTTCCCAGATCGTACCTGGGAGAGCATTCAGACATGTCTGTATGCGCTGAATTGGCAGAAGAATACCGTACCCGCTGCCGATCCATCCACCGTCTCACAGACTAACACGACATCGGATATTGGGTTCCAAGCTGTCGATCATTCCGAGTGGTTTACTTGTTTGATCCAAACAACAATTACCCAACTGGAATCCAATAGCTAGCCTTTCCTTCACAGTGATGAACTACTAACTATTGCCAGCGGTTTTCACGCAGGCATTTTCACAATGGTACAAACTAAATCGCTGCTGAACATGTACGCCTCACAGGCTTTTCCTTACACCTGACGAATTGTCACTCGACGACGTGGTCGTGTTAACGTGGGAACCCACTCGACCGGAAAGTAAATACGGAGAACTAACTATGCAGTGATTCAAGCGCAGTACTACCAGCATAAGAAAGATGCTACGTTTGCAATTTTTCTGACAACCGGAGAACTGCCTATAAAATGAACCGCGGCCTCCCAGATTATTCCAACAAATACTGGTTCGAGGTACTATCGGCTCATCCGCACGTTGAGGAACGACCATCCCACACGAATATGCCTCCGGATTGGTCTCTGGACGACCCGATCACTGAAGAAGAAATATCATACAACATGAAGCACATGGGAAACACGGCTCCATGTTTAGTCAAATTGTTGTCCAAACATTTGAAGCGCATGAAAGCTGATGCCTTGGCCGGATAATTCAACCTGTTCCTGTTAACCCAGGGTTGTCCAGTCCACTGACGCCGCTCTCGCATCGTGCTTGTACTCTGAGTGAACAATCCTCCAGCTCCCACTGTGCTCAGACCTATCGCCGTATGTTCGACGTTGATACGTTGTTTTTACACGACATTGGCCGATCGTTTGAATACGCACTTGCAACTGCCCGCTCTTCAGTTTGCTTTGTTGCATCGTGACGGTTGTCTTGAGGAGACCTGCCTGCCTCATGAGCTACTTCGGGAACTCAGGTACCACGTCTTCAATTTTGTGTTCGACTTTTATCGACGTGTCCAAAGCGATTGATTCTACCTCAAAAGATTCGAGTAGCAGATCGACCCGAGCCTTCTGTACTCCACCTCCAACGCATTACATTGCCGACTCTTACAGAAATGCTTCCGACACGCTCGATTACTCCGTTCTCCGATCCCAGCGCGTTCGCCAGGGTGACCCACTGTCCCCGCTTCTATTCATCATTGCAATGGTTGAGGTTTTGGCACTATCTCGACCAAAGCTTGGCTACCAGTTCCACGACGCAATGGTTAGCGGTTTCGCCTACGTCGACGATCTGATCCTTCTAGCTGAAAACCCTACGCCTCTCTCTTGGAAGTTTGCAGCTGCCAGGAGTGTCCTGGAACTATCCCAACCGAAGATCAGCGGGCATAATACTAAGCTCATGGTCATCCGCGGTTACCGTAAACATAACGCAACTGCCATCTATGATGAGTGTATCCACTTCGGCCCGGACATTATCCGCTCAACAAGCGACCCTGACAAGATAACCTATCTAGGTATCACGTTCACTTGGAAAGGTGGAGCATTTACTAATCACCGTCTACAATTTTGTACGATGCTGAAAGAAACCACCAGGGCGCCCTTGCAGCCATATTAACGTATAGAATTCCTGAGACGGTATTTTATTCCGACGATGAACCACTCGTTTGTATTGAACCGATTCCACGGTAACATGCTCAAAGCTATGGACCGTACGATTCGCCAGTTTGTTCGGCAGTGACTCCATCTTCCTAAAGACACACCAGTCGGCTTTATTCACGTCCAAGTTCGTTTGGGTGGTCTGGGTATCCCTAGTTTGTCCACCACTATTTACATTTCGCGCAACTCTCGAGTAGAGAAATTGCTCTCTAGTCGACGTCCATTTATGTGGAATATCTTCAAAGATAATTTGTTTGGCCCTATCCGGAGGGAACTGAACGTCCTGGTACGCGCTCATGGAGTAGTGGTGATAAACAAAGAGGAAGTACGCGCGACGTGGACGGAAAAACTCTACTATTCTCTAGACGGCCGTGGTCTTCAGGAAGTGTCACGCTCTCTACTCTCCAATCGGTGGTTGTTCAATCCAGACCGCATCTCCCCCAGAATCATCATTCGTGTCATCCAATTCAGATGTAACCTCCTGCGGACTAAGATCCAAAATTCTCGAGGTGGCCGAAGTGACCACTCAGGTCTCTACCGTGGTAAGTGCGGTCAACCATAAATTCCCACTCATATTCTGCAATCATCCTGGACCACCTCTGACGCGCGTTGTGATCGGCACAACCGCGTGGCAAAAGACCTGGTGAAACGACTGTGCAACTTGGGCTAAACAGTTTTCGAGAAACTGCTAGCACCAACGTCTAGCTCGTTCATCAAACCCGATATGATCGCGGTTCATGACGGCGCTGCTGTAGTGCTTGACGTCAGCAGGGTGGATGACTACCGAAGCCAACTTGCCTAGGACGGAGAAGGTCGCGAAGTACGGAACCGACTCTCCTAATGTCGCCATCCAGTCGATCCTTTTTACTTTGGGCTATGATGTGAACTCTGTTTCTCATTCACCTGTGATCATCTCTTTTCGCGGTATTGTATTTCCCTCTTCATGTAACGCTATTCTTCAAATGAAACCGCCCTTCTACGCGGTCAGGGATTTATGTCTACTGATTGTTCTAGACTACTTAAAATCCTACCACTCATTTATACGGGGAACCTGACGTTAACTGTTGTCACGTATTTGACAGTCGTTTCACTATAGAAGACAACTTTCTGTCTTGATGCATCGGTCTTGAGTGTGATAGCACTTTTGTGTCCTGAAGAGCTTTTGATTTTGTGAGACTGACCGTTCATCTATTTTGTTTTCATTAATTTTCGCGTATTTTTTTGAAAAAAATTCTAAACCTCCTTGTTATATACAGCACAAATAACTTTTTATTTGATGACTGGCCCATTGACGTTTGCTATCCTTATGAAAGGACTTGTCAGCTGTTTAGTGTTGCTAACTACGTAGCGCCTCACATTTAACAGACAGTCTGTTTTCACATTCACCTTTATAGACATGTGTTGCTTAATTTTGATGTCACCGTTTGTTCTTCCCTTGAACAAAGATGTGTATATTGCTCTTCAAAATAAACGATATAAGTGAACTTACTGTGAATCTAAAACAATGCCAAGTACGTCGCAATACTTCTGGAGCGTAATTTTACCGGTGTGATCCGTGTCAAATAGTTGGAGCCATTTCTGTAACACAAGAGGATTGTTCAAAAAGGATCTTGCACTCAAAAAGCATTATTTCAAATGAGTTGCAAATTAAGAATGTGAATTTTATGACTCACTCCTCTGACTGATTAATAATTCAATGATAATAACAGTTTTACATTATTAATGCAAAAGTTTTTGGTGTGAGGTTATTCTCGGTCGTTTTCATTTGCCTGTAATGTTGGTTTAAAACAGTTTCACATAACTCGGCATGTTAACACTTATTCACAGAAGCTCGATAGAACATCCAAGAGAATTCGACGTACAGTGAAAAGCAGTCACTTTGCCTCATCACATCGTTAAAAATCTGTCTCTGTTTCCTGTTGTTATCAGTTGTGCGTTGCGGGTGCTTTCTTGGATGCACAAAGCTAATTAACACGATTTGTAAGTAGGATTTTGGAAAGATCTTTCCAGTAGTTATCAGCCATTGTGCAAACTGTACACATGCAGCTAGATTTGTTTTCAGTGTACATTAGTCCGCTAGTAAACGGAATGTCAGTTCAAGACGACAAAGAAGCGGATCAATGTTCGCAAAACGTTGAAAAGTATATAAAAAGATAACAAGACAACGGGTACATTGATTTTAACTTCTCTCAAGGTACTTGGAACGTTTTAGTTCCAGATATGTGCAGCAATGCTCAAACAACCATGAACTAAAGGTCTAAGATAGTCGTCTGTATCTCGCATGTAGAAAAGGTCAAACAAATAAAAAGAACCTGGATCATAATATTCCGCTTCTTATTGTGTTTGAAGGTGGTGATCAAATGGCGACTCCTTTCAGTCAACAGCCGACATGGCTCACCTTATGAATTAAAGACTACTTCACCAATGGTACCTCATGTTACAATCACCCCAGAGGATTGGATGTAATGGAAGCCTCGTTAACTTTGAGAAAGCATATCATCAAGCAAACCGTTTGTCCTGTGATCGCAGACCGGGACAAATTAAAGATTTCAACAAAAGACGTACACATATGGTTAGATAGTTTGAAGCCCAAGACACCATGGTAGCTACGGTCTGCATCCTCAGATTATCTTAGGTTCGCACTGTATTGCAGATAATAATTGCTGAATTTTTCCCGTGTTTGACATCCCAATATCAAAGAAGTTCAATAAAATATGTCTTCCGGCTATAACTTGACAAACGTCCAGTCTCAGTTAGATATTCATACTCTCCCTTGTAAATCAGTACAATATACGTGAGCCTCTATGTCATACTTGAAAACAAGAGGCAACATAACCGAACATGTTTTAGCTTACACTTATGAATAACACTCAGCATACCCTCTCTTGTTTTGTTTGAAAATATTCACTGAGGTCATAAAAATGACAAGGTATCGAACACGATTTGTTCTGACTGTATGATCAGTAGTCCAATTACAACACAATAAATATGAGAACAGTAACTAGGGTGAGTCAGAAAAGCGGGCAGCAGAGATTGTGGGCGGCGTGTTTGTTGTCACTTATGCGATCACAGTCCAAAAATATGGGCTTGAATGATTTTAGCCCAGAGAAAGTCAAGTGTCAGCACGAACGCCTTCTAAGCGCAGAGGTCGGTGTTGGGCATTGGATACCATTTACTTCAGCAACGATCAACATTCAGAATCTCACCACTTCTTATCAATTTCTGGGCTTTCTGTAGACAGTCTGAAAGGCACCATTTTTTACTAACAATGATACCTTTCAGATTTTCTACCGAGGGCCAAGAAATCGAATGCTGATTGCTCTCCGTAACCTGTTCCTTGTTTTAGGTTACATGAAGTGGCTTAAGAGCTGGGTTTTTTGTTCCTTATTGAATAAAAATAAGATGTTTGACTTACTCACCTCTTCGTCCACCAAGGTCTCCAAGTAATTTCGCAGCTTGTACAAGGAGATAGTTTATCATTCCTGTCCATCAGCAAAAAAAACGGTGTACCTAATAAACTGGTTTTCTGTTATTCATCATCAGGCCAAATATGTAACTTTTATGTGAAGCATTGTTGTCAGGACGAAGTAAACAAAACAAGTAACGAGTCAAACTGAGGGTAAACTAGACAACAGTACACACATATATGACGTTTTAATGCAGTTACTTCACAATTGTGACGCAACTGGAAGTGTAATAGTTCAGTCGGTCGTGGTGCGGGTGATAGGCCAGAGCATCCGCAAAACCTTAACAAAGCGTTTCTGTGAAGATACTGATAGGTTATTCAGTCAGATTCCGATCGCTTCAGCTGTGACAAAAATTCGGTATCTCACAACGATGGGCTGATCCCCTTAGACTCGGTAAATCGGACAAAAACAAGAGTTCGGATTGATGGTATGATGCGAATCGACAACATGTGTTACAATTGGACTGGTAAATACTTTGATAA
>LUCH01017929.1:0-21422 GCA_013368495.1 Paragonimus heterotremus
TTATCAAAGTATTTACCAGTCCAATTGTAACACATGTTGTCGATTCGCATCATACCATCAATCCGAACTCTTGTTTTTGTCCGATTTACCGAGTCTAAGGGGATCAGCCCATCGTTGTGAGATACCGAATTTTTGTCACAGCTGAAGCGATCGGAATCTGACTGAATAACCTATCAGTATCTTCACAGAAACGCTTTGTTAAGGTTTTGCGGATGCTCTGGCCTATCACCCGCACCACGACCGACTGAACTATTACACTTCCAGTTGCGTCACAATTGTGAAGTAACTGCATTAAAACGTCATATATGTGTGTACTGTTGTCTAGTTTACCCTCAGTTTGACTCGTTACTTGTTTTGTTTACTTCGTCCTGACAACAATGCTTCACATAAAAGTTACATATTTGGCCTGATGATGAATAACAGAAAACCAGTTTATTAGGTACACCGTTTTTTTTGCTGATGGACAGGAATGATAAACTATCTCCTTGTACAAGCTGCGAAATTACTTGGAGACCTTGGTGGACGAAGAGGTGAGTAAGTCAAACATCTTATTTTTATTCAATAAGGAACAAAAAACCCAGCTCTTAAGCCACTTCATGTAACCTAAAACAAGGAACAGGTTACGGAGAGCAATCAGCATTCGATTTCTTGGCCCTCGGTAGAAAATCTGAAAGGTATCATTGTTAGTAAAAAATGGTGCCTTTCAGACTGTCTACAGAAAGCCCAGAAATTGATAAGAAGTGGTGAGATTCTGAATGTTGATCGTTGCTGAAGTAAATGGTATCCAATGCCCAACACCGACCTCTGCGCTTAGAAGGCGTTCGTGCTGACACTTGACTTTCTCTGGGCTAAAATCATTCAAGCCCATATTTTTGGACTGTGATCGCATAAGTGACAACAAACACGCCGCCCACAATCTCTGCTGCCCGCTTTTCTGACTCACCCTAGTTACTGTTCTCATATTTATTGTGTTGTAATTGGACTACTGATCATACAGTCAGAACAAATCGTGTTCGATACCTTGTCATTTTTATGACCTCAGTGAATATTTTCAAACAAAACAAGAGAGGGTATGCTGAGTGTTATTCATAAGTGTAAGCTAAAACATGTTCGGTTATGTTGCCTCTTGTTTTCAAGTATGACATAGAGGCTCACGTATATTGTACTGATTTACAAGGGAGAGTATGAATATCTAACTGAGACTGGACGTTTGTCAAGTTATAGCCGGAAGACATATTTTATTGAACTTCTTTGATATTGGGATGTCAAACACGGGAAAAATTCAGCAATTATTATCTGCAATACAGTGCGAACCTAAGATAATCTGAGGATGCAGACCGTAGCTACCATGGTGTCTTGGGCTTCAAACTATCTAACCATATGTGTACGTCTTTTGTTGAAATCTTTAATTTGTCCCGGTCTGCGATCACAGGACAAACGGTTTGCTTGATGATATGCTTTCTCAAAGTTAACGAGGCTTCCATTACATCCAATCCTCTGGGGTGATTGTAACATGAGGTACCATTGGTGAAGTAGTCTTTAATTCATAAGGTGAGCCATGTCGGCTGTTGACTGAAAGGAGTCGCCATTTGATCACCACCTTCAAACACAATAAGAAGCGGAATATTATGATCCAGGTTCTTTTTATTTGTTTGACCTTTTCTACATGCGAGATACAGACGACTATCTTAGACCTTTAGTTCATGGTTGTTTGAGCATTGCTGCACATATCTGGAACTAAAACGTTCCAAGTACCTTGAGAGAAGTTAAAATCAATGTACCCGTTGTCTTGTTATCTTTTTATATACTTTTCAACGTTTTGCGAACATTGATCCGCTTCTTTGTCGTCTTGAACTGACATTCCGTTTACTAGCGGACTAATGTACACTGAAAACAAATCTAGCTGCATGTGTACAGTTTGCACAATGGCTGATAACTACTGGAAAGATCTTTCCAAAATCCTACTTACAAATCGTGTTAATTAGCTTTGTGCATCCAAGAAAGCACCCGCAACGCACAACTGATAACAACAGGAAACAGAGACAGATTTTTAACGATGTGATGAGGCAAAGTGACTGCTTTTCACTGTACGTCGAATTCTCTTGGATGTTCTATCGAGCTTCTGTGAATAAGTGTTAACATGCCGAGTTATGTGAAACTGTTTTAAACCAACATTACAGGCAAATGAAAACGACCGAGAATAACCTCACACCAAAAACTTTTGCATTAATAATGTAAAACTGTTATTATCATTGAATTATTAATCAGTCAGAGGAGTGAGTCATAAAATTCACATTCTTAATTTGCAACTCATTTGAAATAATGCTTTTTGAGTGCAAGATCCTTTTTGAACAATCCTCTTGTGTTACAGAAATGGCTCCAACTATTTGACACGGATCACACCGGTAAAATTACGCTCCAGAAGTATTGCGACGTACTTGGCATTGTTTTAGATTCACAGTAAGTTCACTTATATCGTTTATTTTGAAGAGCAATATACACATCTTTGTTCAAGGGAAGAACAAACGGTGACATCAAAATTAAGCAACACATGTCTATAAAGGTGAATGTGAAAACAGACTGTCTGTTAAATGTGAGGCGCTACGTAGTTAGCAACACTAAACAGCTGACAAGTCCTTTCATAAGGATAGCAAACGTCAATGGGCCAGTCATCAAATAAAAAGTTATTTGTGCTGTATATAACAAGGAGGTTTAGAATTTTTTTCAAAAAAATACGCGAAAATTAATGAAAACAAAATAGATGAACGGTCAGTCTCACAAAATCAAAAGCTCTTCAGGACACAAAAGTGCTATCACACTCAAGACCGATGCATCAAGACAGAAAGTTGTCTTCTATAGTGAAACGACTGTCAAATACGTGACAACAGTTAACGTCAGGTTCCCCGTATAAATGAGTGGTAGGATTTTAAGTAGTCTAGAACAATCAGTAGACATAAATCCCTGACCGCGTAGAAGGGCGGTTTCATTTGAAGAATAGCGTTACATGAAGAGGGAAATACAATACCGCGAAAAGAGATGATCACAGGTGAATGAGAAACAGAGTTCACATCATAGCCCAAAGTAAAAAGGATCGACTGGATGGCGACATTAGGAGAGTCGGTTCCGTACTTCGCGACCTTCTCCGTCCTAGGCAAGTTGGCTTCGGTAGTCATCCACCCTGCTGACGTCAAGCACTACAGCAGCGCCGTCATGAACCGCGATCATATCGGGTTTGATGAACGAGCTAGACGTTGGTGCTAGCAGTTTCTCGAAAACTGTTTAGCCCAAGTTGCACAGTCGTTTCACCAGGTCTTTTGCCACGCGGTTGTGCCGATCACAACGCGCGTCAGAGGTGGTCCAGGATGATTGCAGAATATGAGTGGGAATTTATGGTTGACCGCACTTACCACGGTAGAGACCTGAGTGGTCACTTCGGCCACCTCGAGAATTTTGGATCTTAGTCCGCAGGAGGTTACATCTGAATTGGATGACACGAATGATGATTCTGGGGGAGATGCGGTCTGGATTGAACAACCACCGATTGGAGAGTAGAGAGCGTGACACTTCCTGAAGACCACGGCCGTCTAGAGAATAGTAGAGTTTTTCCGTCCACGTCGCGCGTACTTCCTCTTTGTTTATCACCACTACTCCATGAGCGCGTACCAGGACGTTCAGTTCCCTCCGGATAGGGCCAAACAAATTATCTTTGAAGATATTCCACATAAATGGACGTCGACTAGAGAGCAATTTCTCTACTCGAGAGTTGCGCGAAATGTAAATAGTGGTGGACAAACTAGGGATACCCAGACCACCCAAACGAACTTGGACGTGAATAAAGCCGACTGGTGTGTCTTTAGGAAGATGGAGTCACTGCCGAACAAACTGGCGAATCGTACGGTCCATAGCTTTGAGCATGTTACCGTGGAATCGGTTCAATACAAACGAGTGGTTCATCGTCGGAATAAAATACCGTCTCAGGAATTCTATACGTTAATATGGCTGCAAGGGCGCCCTGGTGGTTTCTTTCAGCATCGTACAAAATTGTAGACGGTGATTAGTAAATGCTCCACCTTTCCAAGTGAACGTGATACCTAGATAGGTTATCTTGTCAGGGTCGCTTGTTGAGCGGATAATGTCCGGGCCGAAGTGGATACACTCATCATAGATGGCAGTTGCGTTATGTTTACGGTAACCGCGGATGACCATGAGCTTAGTATTATGCCCGCTGATCTTCGGTTGGGATAGTTCCAGGACACTCCTGGCAGCTGCAAACTTCCAAGAGAGAGGCGTAGGGTTTTCAGCTAGAAGGATCAGATCGTCGACGTAGGCGAAACCGCTAACCATTGCGTCGTGGAACTGGTAGCCAAGCTTTGGTCGAGATAGTGCCAAAACCTCAACCATTGCAATGATGAATAGAAGCGGGGACAGTGGGTCACCCTGGCGAACGCGCTGGGATCGGAGAACGGAGTAATCGAGCGTGTCGGAAGCATTTCTGTAAGAGTCGGCAATGTAATGCGTTGGAGGTGGAGTACAGAAGGCTCGGGTCGATCTGCTACTCGAATCTTTTGAGGTAGAATCAATCGCTTTGGACACGTCGATAAAAGTCGAACACAAAATTGAAGACGTGGTACCTGAGTTCCCGAAGTAGCTCATGAGGCAGGCAGGTCTCCTCAAGACAACCGTCACGATGCAACAAAGCAAACTGAAGAGCGGGCAGTTGCAAGTGCGTATTCAAACGATCGGCCAATGTCGTGTAAAAACAACGTATCAACGTCGAACATACGGCGATAGGTCTGAGCACAGTGGGAGCTGGAGGATTGTTCACTCAGAGTACAAGCACGATGCGAGAGCGGCGTCAGTGGACTGGACAACCCTGGGTTAACAGGAACAGGTTGAATTATCCGGCCAAGGCATCAGCTTTCATGCGCTTCAAATGTTTGGACAACAATTTGACTAAACATGGAGCCGTGTTTCCCATGTGCTTCATGTTGTATGATATTTCTTCTTCAGTGATCGGGTCGTCCAGAGACCAATCCGGAGGCATATTCGTGTGGGATGGTCGTTCCTCAACGTGCGGATGAGCCGATAGTACCTCGAACCAGTATTTGTTGGAATAATCTGGGAGGCCGCGGTTCATTTTATAGGCAGTTCTCCGGTTGTCAGAAAAATTGCAAACGTAGCATCTTTCTTATGCTGGTAGTACTGCGCTTGAATCACTGCATAGTTAGTTCTCCATATCTGCTTTCTGGTCAAGTGGGTTCCCACGTTAACACGACCACGTCGTCGAGTGACAATTCGTTAGGTGTACGGAAAAGCCCGTGAGTCGTGCGTATTCAGCAGCAATTTAGTTTGTACCATTGTGAAAATGCCTGCGTGAAGACCGCTAGCAATAGGTAGTAGTCCATCACTGTGAAGGAAAGGCTAGCTATTGGATTCCAGTTGGGTAATTGTTGTTTGGATCGAACAGGTAAACCACTCGGAATGATCGACAGCTTGGAACCCAATATCCGATGTCGTGTTAGTCTGTGAGACGGTGGATGGATCGGCAGCGGGTACGGTATTCTTCTGCCAATTCAGCGCATACAGACATGTCTGAATGCTCTCCCAGGTACGATCTGGGAAATGTGACAGGAGCCGATGATGAAGTCCTCGTGGAGTATGGCATGACGGAATCAATGCATCGGCACATCTGATGACAGAAGCCGACTCTTGTTGAGGCGAATTGGATCCGGCGGTGTCAGTTTTTACCTGCTTTCTCCACAGTAAACTTGTATAATGTTGTTCATTCCCAGGTATTTTACCCGGATTGGAATTAAGTTTCGGTGTTCTCAAAGAAAATGTTGCTAGAGGGTTAACCTAATTTCAGATCATAATTAAGGTTAGAATAACTTAATGAGAGCGAAACTCGAGTCTGGTACTTCTTTTCGAAACGAGCAGACTAGAAAATCTATGGGAATGTGACAGCAACTAAAATCCCCTACTACTCAGCAGAGTACTTAAACAAATGTCATCTCAAAATACCGTATACTTGTTTGAATGTTCCTTCACTTGATTTTAAAGGCCCATATGTTCGTTACTGAGGATTGCTGCTCTCTGTACACGAACCAAGCTTCTATCAAACAAGTGACCTCTATCGCAAGCCAAGTTGTACTTCAACCCGAAAATAATTCTGATAAACTACGGATTGTGTTAGGTAGCTGATTAATTCCACGTGAAAAAATAACAAAAGCTGTGGGAAGATCAGATTCAAACCGATCTTGAACTAGTGAAATGATCCCACTTATAAACAGTTCAAGATGAGAACAAGTTTGCACTTAACGAAGTCGGGTCAAAGGGTGAGAATTAGTAAGCGAAAATCCACGACAGATAGCATCAATCTAATGTGCAGAACCAGGTAGAAGCGCATATGATGGTTAGTTGGAGACCCAATGGTGTTATGGACTGAAATTTCCGTTCATAAACGCGAACGCAATATTGATGTGGGAGTGTACGAAGTGGACAATAAGGAGCTTATCTTACCTAACAACCTTTTGCTACACAGTGAATACAGGGTGCATTTTGGTAAACCATTACACAGCTTCTAATCAAGATAAATATAGGAGGGGAAAGGAACTCGTTTGACAGCGGAGTTTGACGAAAATCAATAATTTCAAGAGAAAGTAGTAAAATTATCAGCTGGGTAGTTCGCTAATGATTTTGAAAAGTTGACATCCATCGTTAAATTGATCAATATTATTGACAACCACCGTGGGTAATGCACATAAACCTTCGATGTTTTCTGTTCCTTCTTCACACTGTACATGAAGGTATTGTAATGTGCCAAGTCACCGGTAATCCTAACGATTACGAAGTTAGATGTGGTGTCAGGTAACTCCTACCGATCGTAAGGAGATGTCAAGTCATTTTGATCGGAAGCTACTGGAACTTATTACCAGTGGTTAGTATGCGACTTCTTTGATCCAGAGGAATTCGTTGGAAAAAAACGGCTGAGCATCATTTGTGTGACCTAATATCTATATTCAGTGCAATTCACCGTCTGATTAGTGCACATACTTGTCTTGTCAGTGATGGTTCTACCCATTATAATGACCGGTTCAAGCGGGCCGATTTTCAGAGGCAGGTAGACATGAAGATTTATGGCTATTCCAGTAAAACCCAGTCACACTTCGGAACAGCTCTCACAGCTTGACAGGCCACCCGACTGTGACACTCGTGCGGAGAGACATAAGGTTCTTCACAAAATTGAACCACGTGAGATAAGCTTCCCACGGTCTCTCAACGACAATGACACTTATGATCAAGAATCTGTTTGTAATCACAAGCGCCACAAACCTTCAGCTTTCAGCTGGATACCGTGAGTAGAAACTCATTAGAAGATGAGATTTGGGCAACCAGTCAATCGAGTGAACCCCTGTCAGTGACCAGGTCTTTGAGATACGTTTTGCCATTTACCTCCTTGAAGTGACTGATTATTGTATAATTTGCTTAATTTAACGTAAAAATCTGTTGGCCACTAATCGTCCAATGCAGTCGGATGTGTTCAGCGTCCAGCGCAATCACGTGTTCAAATACTGGGATGTTAGCTTTTCAGATGAATGTTATTTTAAACGAGTAGACCTCGACTGTCGGAACGTGCGCGCCAATACCACCCAGCGGATCACTGATGTGGAATAACACCATCGAGCTATCCTTGGGATTCAGGAAACACGCACCTAGTGTGAAATGGACTATTATTTTGGATGAAGGCAGTGTCTTATTTTTGGCAACACTCAATGTCAACGATTATGCGAACTTGAGATACATATGGTGCTGTACAAAACGGCAAACGGTGGGGCTTGGTCATATAAACCGAGACGACCACCGTTCGATTCACCTGGTTGATTCAACCCCGATCTCTCCAGTTAAAATCAGTTTTGAAATAACGGAACTGGTAGTCGAACTCAAATGGCCGAAAAGGTTGGTCTCGGGGGCAGACTGGAGCTCAACAGGGTAACGTGTGTTTGTGCTTACTGTTAGCCATGATCTCCAAGCCGAATGATTTTCTTTAGTTGATCGTTTTGCCGACCATGCTGAAGGTTTCTGTAGCAGGGTCCAGACTCCCTCACAAACTTTGCCTCTCCTCCATCAACAGATTCAAGTCACCAACGTTGGTCATTGCGTCGAATGCTTTCTGGTCTAAGAGGATGCTAACATTAGTGGCTGTCGCTTAAATAACTTAACTAACAGCTATTATGGAAAGGATTGTTGAATGAACGTCATAAGTTTAAGCTCCACGTAAGGGGACAAACCTTTTACCAACGGGTTAAAATGTTGTTTCTCTGTAGTCGCATAATAAGGGCCAGGTCACCATGTGCCCAGACCGATTGAATGTTTATGAAATCTGGGAATAAACCGAGGTAACTAGTTAGGTCAACGGATACATTGGTAAATTCAAAGTGAGCCTACTGTGGAACACACAGTTTGGCTCAGTAATTGCTTCAAAGGTGCCGTTGCAATGGAGAAGGTCACACTACCACCAATGTTTGGCAAATATTCAATAGAACGTACTCATCAACACCGAATATATATTGGTAGGTTGAAATGAAGGACCCTTGTCCAAGTCTGAGATCGTAGGTACAAACTCAAGTTGCAAACACCCAAGAGACAGTGGCAGCAACGCCGAAGCCAAGAAGGACCTGAAGTACGCGACTAAATCGTTGAGGTCCGGGACGCACAGTTGAGCCACGGTAATTCTAACTGGTCCAGCAGCCATTCTTGAGACCTGTGTGGTAAACCTCTCAGACAGAATGGTGGGCCAAACCAAAAACTAGTTTGCTTGCAAAAATCTAATGTGCCTGAAGGAAACCGTTTGGGTCGTAGGGAAATTATTGCAGAAGTCGCTCAAGCAAGAACGCAGACATTGATCAGTATAATACACAGTATGCCAAGTGCCACAGGGATGAGTGGCGATGGTTCATTCCCTCATTATGTCAAATAAAAAATCCTAATGTTTGTATGATGTGCTTAACTCGTACACTTTTCTGAAGTAAAGAGTGAAGGTGCATGCTTGAAACATAAAGTAGATTTTCATCTGGTTAGCTGCACCTAGGGGGACAGATAGAGTTGTCAAAGCCTCAGTTACCCTCGTCGGTTACCAGAAGATACGAGGTCGACCAAATGTCCTCAAGGCCAAATTGTGTAGCACAGGAGGATTGAAGCTATGACTGGACTTCCTGAAGCGTCAGAGTGTTAGTTAATCTTGTCTGGAGTGGGTGGTTGAATCAGTGGGCTACTACAAGTAAAATAAGCTCAATTTGTGTGTTACACCCCACACTTGATAACCACCTTTGAACGATCCGACAAGAGGTGTGTCCTGTCCTCCTGATCGGATCAGCATCGGTTACCGGACAAAAGAGGTTGCTCCTACTGGGCAGTAGGCGCTTCCGCCTGAGGAAATACTCAAAGAAAGCTAAAGTAGTCGGCTTAGCGAAACCTCTTGCCTCTGCAATCATGAGATTTTTGCTAGGTTTTGTGCGTAAGCGTAGGTTGTTCATTACGACAAAGAGCAACCGACCTATGCGGCCGCGTTCCGGACAGCGATGATCAGTTTTCTGCCTCCACTGAGGTTAACGTACCTGATAAAGCACTGGAATATCAGATTCGTAAACTTGACTTCGTACCACCCGACTAGGGCAGCGAGCTGTAGCTGCGATGAAGCTGGACATGTACGAAGGCTGGAGATCCCTACTTCTAGTAACCCAGTCTGATTTTTTACAGACACAGTTGCTCCTGCAATGACCAAGATATTGTAGTTGAAGGTTCAACCATATTCAGTTGTGATGTTAAATTTCCAAATCAGCCACATCCCTGACTACTAATTGATAATTCACAGGTTATAACAAGCAAGGTCATGTGAGATGTGTTCTAGAAAGACATTACGATCGTTTTCATCATTTACTATACATGAAATATCAGCAGTAAGCACGCATTAATTCAAGTAAGCCTAGATTAGAAGTGAGTCATTGGCTGCGATAAAGTTAGCATACAGTATCAGAAGTGAACTGATTAGCTTCAAGCTGAAAATCACCCACAACTGATCGTAGCTTTGGGTGATGTTCAACTTGAAATCAACCAAGTCCCCGATTACTCATCAGTAGACTGGTCAGAGTTCAAATGGGCAGTCGTGAATTTAAATCTCAGGTTTCAACCAGGCTCGGCAAAGAACAACCAATCAACGCAATATCGATCTAACAATGATGCCTGCATCTGTACAAAATCAGAGAGTCCATAAGTTTGTATCGCAACGACGCCGCTGTTTCTTATACCATCATTTCGAAGTTTTCCACCGTATTTCGAAATAAAGAATGTGGAGTAGCCGTTGTGCACAAGTATTTGGTGGATAGAAGCCGATGCTTCTTCGACTGTCTTGAGTGAACAACTTCTGTGAATCCTAATGAAGGTGGTTCGAACGAGTTCTTGTTTCAGCGACCCCGCTGAGCAACTTTTAAAACGAGCATACTGCTCCAAATGATATGGCAGTCCCACATACCGGAAAAAGACACAAACAATGCACTCATCACGTCTAACATTGTTTACGAATTTACTAGTAATTGTGGAGACATGTACATTGGCCGAAAGTTGGGAACGCCTGAGCGTCATGTATCGGAGCACATTTCGAAGTGGTCATAGAAGAACAAAACCGGTATTGACCAGTTCTCCATAACACGGCATTTGATAGAAGTCAGAGATGTCAACCAAATGGAGAAATCTTTTCGTTTGTTGTATCGCTCACTCCGTAAGCATACTTTGTTTTCTCGCTGATATCGTTGCAATACATCGTTGCAAAAACTCTTGTTGTGTATGAAAGTAGATGGTATTTAACCAATCACTGTCGTGGTGCTAAGGGTTGACAGTCACGTGTTTATATTGTCCCCTAAATGTCTGTTGTCAATACTATTATTAAAATACTTCACTTATGCTCTATACATAAGCCTACATCTTCTTTTTGTCCTAAGCCTCCCCTTAGGCAGCCTGTTAGCTTCTGTTTATTTTCGCTTAGGTCATTATCATCAACGGCAGTACTCCACCCGATTGTGTACAGTTTGAATTTTTTAAATTCATAACGACCCGTTCGAGCGCTGGCCGGTTTACTCCTGGTTCTCTGTTGTATTCTTATTGTAAGAAACTACTCAGTCGTGTTTCACACATAACTGAAGTAATGCATATCTGATGATCATAGTTCATGTATCGTATCTGATGGGATCTAACGAAGTGTCTTTGCAGAGTATATCTTACGTAGTTTCGCCTGCATGTTCTAGATTTATCCGGGGACATGACTGTTTTAAATTCTCAGCCTGATTAATTCTCCGACTTCACGTTCACTGAAGATTTCTAGCACTGGGGTCGTCAGACAGAGCTAACAGAACGGTTAGTGTGTCTGTCTTTGAGGCGGTGGGATAATTTGAGCATTACTCACAAGCGACTATGGTTCGGCGTTTCGATGTAGTTTTCCGGTTTTGTCTAATATGTGGTCCGTAGCTTAGTGGTAATGATGGCCACTTCGGGACATCGTTGATCTGAGTTCGAATCCATCGTACATAAGGAGTAATGCTCAAAAACCGTCACGCATGAAAAACGTAGATAATTCTGGATTCAAACATGGGGCAGGGACCCTGTGAGTGATAAAACCATGTAACAGACTTTTTGATCTCACTTGCTAATTTATTCTCACGGTAACTTACGGCATTTGTCTGTTTACATCAGCGAGTACCTATCCAGCAATTTCTTCAAAAAAGAACAACGTTACTGCGTTTAATCCATTGTAACTGAATGCACCGCACTCCTCATGAGTATTGTTCGAAATTTCAAGTTCTTAACCGAATTTCAAAGGAAATCTGAAGATCGCCCACGAACTGGCCCCTACTTTTGATGGTTAATTACACATTCTGTATCCACTATTCTTCGTTTTCTTAGTTATGCATTCCACTAGTTTCATTAAACCACCAGCAGAATATGTCAACCACGTTGTCGATCTTCTGGTACACATAAACATACGCAAATGCATTCACCTTCCACTCGATGCCAAAACAAGGCTGTGTGTGTTTTTGTGATCGAAAAATAGCCCCAATGTTGTTAGTGCCACCTTTGCGCTTGGTCTGAGTGAAACAGTAGTGATCGATAAATATTGGCTCTGTCGATCGCCATGATGCCGAGATGCCGACTGATCTAAGTTAGTGTAGATCCATGCAAATGATATGCGTGCTTCGTGCACTCGAGTACAGATATATGGTGTGCATATGCAGACAATGTACTTATGTACATATGCACAGGCACATACTTATGTGAACAAGGATGTAGGGAGTGGTTCGGTTTCCGGTTAGGTGAATTATAGATTCAAGAAGATTCGTGTCATTGGCAGAGTTCATATTCATGATCAACACAAACACAAGCCTTCTGACTATATTCTGAGGTGACAACCAAGAAATACTTTTATTTCCGTCCTACTAGTAGGGCACACCAGGCTTAGGCTAACAGTAAACAAAGTAACCGAGCCAAATTGAACAATTTCAAGTTCAACATTAGTATATTCCAAGCGCTCCCATTTTGATTCTGACCTTTTGAAAACCATCTTGGATACCACCATAACTTTTGTGCACATAAATTCTGTAAAATTACGAGACGTAAACAGTTGTTTTTTTTAAAAAAACAAACATGCTCGTAGTAAAGGACTTTAAAGAGTTAGCGTCACAATTGAGTCGTGTTCTTGTAATGCAACTCGTGGACAAGACCGGTGTTTATCCTGCGGTCCAAGTTTTGTTAAGAGACAACTGGTTTGGCAAGGGCACAACCGAACGTCACAACTAAATTTATGGTCACAATCGTTAGTGAATGAGGCTCAGGATTCCAGATTGTTTTGAAGAGAGACACAAACATTTTATATTAACATCACTCAATTATTTGGTTATCAGAAATTCTCAGTCAAGTGTAAACTACAAGGCTCATTGTGCGTACTTACTAACTATTTTTCAACACGGATGTGTTATGCAGAAGTTTTAATTTCCATAAACTACACACCAGTCGCAGATGATTGGAAGTTTGGCCACAATGAATTCTTCACCTAGTGCTTTTGTTATAGGGGTTTGACTGGAAAGTCTTTCTGAATTAGGAAGCTGTAATCAAATGTAAGTCATATGTAGTTACTATATACATATATGTATTTATTATCGGGATATCTTCGAATTCTCATTATTTCAATGTCAGCGGATACCTTACTTGGGGTGATTACGTGTGATTGGTTGTTTACCAATATGCGTTGTCTGTTCGTCCAGAAATCTGTCGGTTAACGTTCTAGACACGTTTCCTCTCTGATGCTAGTATGAGAATGAAACCTCCATTTGTTAGCCCCATATGTCTCCATTTACAGATGTCCTCTTTGAGTAAGTTAGTTAGGAGCAGCACACTTCGCGCGCACAACACAGAATGATACTTGGAGTTATAACGTCAATTTATAACTTGTGTATTGGGACAACGGGAATCAACCCCTTGTCTGGTTTTTATGCCGAATGACACGGCCTACTAATCCTTGGGAATAGGCAGTTTGCAGCACTAAATATAAGGACATTTTGTATAGGCTGTATCATCGTTTGAACACGTGCGCTAGCAGAGTAAGCACTCGCTTGCAGCGAAGGAGAAAATCTGCGTTTGTTGCACGCTTTCTAATATTTAACTTCCAGTTGTCCGTTGAACTCTGAAAACTTTGGCAGTTAGGTGTTTGGAGTATGTGTTCTCATTGTAAACGTATTTAGCCCCTAAAAGTTGGTAGTGTGATCACTCAAAATCAACACGCTACCTTTTAATCACTCGGGAAATTCTTACACGTGGACAGGATAACCAGCAACATGTAGTAAAGGGATACCTATGCGACTCACCACACTCTACTAATGTGTTCTATGGACTCGTCAGTCGATCGGCCACATTCCAGATGATTGCACACTGCTTGCTTTAGCCAGCCGAAATACCGAATTCAATGGAAGTGTCTTTGGACGGCTAAACGTAAGGGAGTCAACTATAATTACTAATGAGAAATATTGACCGGAAGTATGATTGGTTAAACAATGATCACCCACACGATCACGATAACAAAAATTGCTTACCTCACCTTGACTGAATGTTCATACATGCGACGCACGTTTGCAAGCATTCAGCAGGTGCCAGCAAGAATATCGAAGACTCGAACAAAGTGTTTTCTGTGTTGGGTTAACAGGAAATTACAACAAAGTATGGAAGAAGCGATTAGGTTGATTAAGAAGACCGCTCAATACAAACTGAGGACCGTGTATTTGTTAACATTTGGACGATTCCTGTTCCAAATAAAGAATTGATCATTGGCCATCAGAAGTTGCCCGCAGAAAGTTACTTCATGCACAGCTCAGCATTCAAAATCTCATCATTTTGAATTGATTTCTTAGTACTTGGTAAACAAAATGAAGAGCATCTGTTTTACTGACAGAATGAGCGGAATTGATCAGATGAGCACCGATCGGGTTTGAAACCGTTGCATTCACACCACTGTTCAACCACGAAGCATGCTGTTCACAAATTTTATCTGACAACTGTTGTGTAGTACGACTAATGTTTATTGCTCGACGCAAAAGCCGTTTATAACCCATAAGAGTTTGTCTATGGCTTGTGAAAACAAAACGGGGGTTGCATGGAAATATATAAAAATCTATGAAGATCAATCTTCCTTAGCTGTTGGGTTTCCCATTGCTCGCAGTCTGAAGTCGGTCAGCCGAGCACGTGATCTACTGGATAGGTATTTGGACTACAGTCTGCCGCTTCTCCTCGTAGCGTCGGTTCGATTCTTCAACGTACATGGTGCTGATGAGACCACGCCTGGTCGAAACAGCTGCCCACCACTTCGGTGGTGATAACTGGAACCAACTTTTGTATGGAGATATCTTTGGACGTTCACCGACCACCTGGTAATCCTCATCCGATATCACGCTGAATAGGCGGAAACAAATACTCTAACCTGCAGCTTTAGTGCCAGGATGCAAAGCTTTCTTTGCTCGTTAACTGGTCCCATTAACATCAGCCGAAAATAAGCTTATTAAGATGATTGCTGTTGGTGCCTACCGTCCAGTTAAATTATTCCATTGACTGCGACCTTATCTTCATTTCTATTCCACAAGCTCAAGGTGTCGATAAACTTAATTTAGGGTAACATGCACCTAAGGTTTCATAGGTTTCTGTCACAACGTTCTGAACATCGTACAGACCTCTCTGCTTGCAAAAGACGAACTAAGTCCAGTGGTAAGTATTGTAGGTTACCTGGTAGCGAATGTTAATCCGTTGTCACTCAAATTACACACAGTTCATCATGCTCCTCTTAAATTTACTTAACCACGTCTTCAGTAAACACAAAAACGTGCCGTTGGTTAGGTCTCCGCTCAAATGTGATAAAGGTATTTGTGACTGAAGTCGTCGAAGCGCTACGCAGTCACTTTGGCTTGATCGGTTTCATGACGATCTGTCCTACGAGTTTCCAACCTAAAGATTGGAATGACTGTGTAGGAACGGAAAACAGTAGAAAATTTCGACACACGGCTCACTAGGTATTAATTGTCATTTGTAGTGGTAAGCAAGTATCACTGTAAGTCGACGATGTAGCCACCCTACACTGCCATATGTTCGCAAAATGTCTCCCATTTTTGTTAATCTAATGTGTTCACCAAGGCCACATCTGTTTTGTAATATCGAGTCAACGATAACTGAGGGCTAAATTTAATCCGGATATCGTGCACTTCCTGATTGGATCACAGACAGGGACATTTCCGAGAAACACAGCTAAAAATGTATATCGTTTATTCAATAACAGACCAGTAGAAAAGTGGGAGGACGTCCGTACAGTATCGCTGCGTTCAAATGCATTTCAAGTGAAAACATTCATACTCCCAAAACATAGACAGTGAATGCCTGTTATCTGGGCTCAACTTATTCCGAGGAGAATTGAGCGGTCGCAGTATGCCCACTGCTTGTGATCTCACAGCCTCAAAACTGTCGACCATGGGACTTCCAGATGACCTGTCAAATTACACTTTTCTACTCTGTCTGGTTCAGGCTAGTGGTATTGTATTAGCTGGGATTTAAAATACAGCACAAAATTACCCTTCCTAATAACTACGTATTACCATGATCTTCAGGAACTGGAGGTTAATTCACTTTCGTGTAGCTATCAGTAAGTTAGGAGCTTTCCGTTCCATTCATAACTAACCAGGTGTTTGTTCTGCCTTATACAGACCGTCTTCATCCAGTCATCTCTGAAGATTGTCAAAGGAAAGACTGCTTCAAGGACACTGAGCAATGAAATAAGAAACGACTCAAAAATTATACCACTTCTGATTGTCAGGACGTTGTTCAGGAAGTTCAGTTAATGGTGATTGATAATTCTTTAGCGAAGGCTCATATGATTGCAAACGTACTATAAATAATGAACCAGTAGGGCAGTTCGACAGTTTTGTATAAAATAAATTGTGATAACTCTACTGAAGGAGTGTTTCCCGTCACCCATTCCCGCACTCTTTCTTGAGGCCGAACACAGAAACAAGTTTTCCAGACTGATTAAAATGTCAAAATGTCAGTTTAACTTGTCTCAACACTATTTTGATGCCATTCGATATCAGTTTTCCATGTCTGTGCATTAGCACACTTTACCAAGCCATATGATCAATTCAGGTCAGCTAGGTCCAGTAAGCGATTGTGGTGGAGATATAATGTCATTGGAGAGTAAAATTATGGCCCATACGGAGCATGTATCCAAAGCTTGGTGACAACATTGAAGACCCAGTTATGTGCAACGAGCGTTTGTGGGACGTATGTGACAAATTTTCGTTCCTGTCAGTCTTCGTGTGATTGGGAATTCAGTGTTACGTATACGTCTCGAATTTATGCATCGCCTCACCAGTGCGGTCAGTTTATTCTGGACGAATCTTGTGATATACCAGAGCAAACTCTTGCAATAACTTAACCCGATATTTAGTCATAGAAGAAAGACATCGAAACACATAAAAGTGATATCGCCACATCATCAAGGTGAAAAAACAGTTTTAAACTACATCTAGTATGCTATTGAAGTGGCCAAGATAACGCATTCTATTGTGGTTGATCTATAAGTGGACGGAGTGGATACAATACATTGTACGACTTCGAATTAAACAGGAATCAGAGCTGATTATCTGAAGAGGCTAGTACCACGCTGGTTCTTGCTGCACCCGAAGATTCTGCTGTGTCAGACTGCAATTGTATGTAAGCTGGACAAAATATTGTGGAGGTTTATCTGTATACGCAAGATAGATTGCGCGAGGACTCGGAACTAAAATCAATAATGACTCAAAACCGATTAGGATAATACTCTGAAACAGGCAGGAATTCCAGGTTACCACTACCACAGCTTGTCACAAGTCGAATACAGTTCATTTAAGTGCTCTAGAAGATGTCCTGGTAGTCAGAACGAAATATAAAAGCACACAACTACAAAGTTCACCAACATTACAAAACTTGGATTCGTCTAATGATATCACTGCTTCCCACATCTTGGTCGCAGATACCCATCTTAGATCGATCACAGTGATATATTGACGGCCTGGTCGAATACACATTGAGTGGATGAACAAATCTTTTATCTTGTTATATTTCATGGTCTCTCGGAATTACTTGATCCTTTGCCACATCTAAGTAAAAAATGTAATTTCCGGTAATGAGTATTATTCGAACTGAATTAGACAGGTATCATCCGCTTCGTGGTTGTTGTTACCTCTCTGGAATGTGTATCCAGTGGTTTTGCTTCTCTGTACTGTTCAACGCACTCCAATATCTTTCCACCCAACTCCTTTCGAAAAAAAGTGGTAGACTCAAGTTTCGCTCTTATCATAGCTAGTCACTAGTACATATCTTTGCCACGGCCGGGGATAGAGCAATCGTTTGAAACAAAAACATTTTAGTGTTTAAAAAGCGTACTAATTACAGTCTTACCTGAGTTCAAAACCAACACGGGGAATAGCAGGGAATAGCAGTTACGGAATAATAACTAATGCTCAAGGTAACCGCAGCCATTATTTCTCTCTCAGTTTTGAAACGGTGGGGACTTTCGTGTATGTTAAAATTACATAACTAAAGTCAATGATTCAAGATTATAAAATAAAAGTTTTGATAATCTCTGGACACACAATTGCCGAATGTTATGTCGGATGAGCACTATTGGTAGTTTCCAACCGCTGTATGGTGTGCATTTGTGTAGCTTTGTTCAGTGCACTAAACTGGCGTTCGATACTCTTCAAATTTAGACTCATTAGCCGACAATATGTCAGATTTAGCATGTCCCAGCGGTGCTTAAAGACGAAATTGTTGAATGTTTCGAGTCATCTTGCGGTTACTGTGTTAGCCAGCTGCTTTCGACTGAACAGACTGCTTTGTTACATCTTCTTTGAGCTGACTAGGTTCAAATGTACTTCTTTTAGTTTTCTGGAAAGTTTGGTCCCGTAAAAAATAAAAACCTGTGCCTAGTAAAAGCGTTTTCGTGAACGATTGAGATTTCTTTGGGATTTCCTCCTGGGGAATAGTTGTCGCGAATACGTCATAGTTCTGGTCATACTACTCGCGTACAGTCGTCACAAAACGAACTGAAACAAATCATTCTAACAACGTAACAATCTAGAACAGACCCAATTGTGAAAAATCTGGGCTTCGGCCGGATTCGAACCAGCGACAGAACCACCATGCCCAAACGCGACAAGCGCTCTACCAGTTGAGCTACGAAGCCACACCTGAAGCTCATAAATGTCACATTTGGACCTAGTTACCCAACCCATATGAAATCCACCAAATGATTCAGCCGCTTGATTGCCCATGCCGGATTCATCGACCAGTTCACGATGGAATCCACCAACGTCACCGATGAGCAGTGACAATGAATTACTGATAAGTAGTTTGGCAGATGTGATAATTAAGAAGAGATCCGTTTGCGAAAAATCTGGACTTCGGCTTGACTCGAACCAGCGACTTATCAATAATTCAACGTAACAATCGACTGAATAAGCAGACTATTGGTCTACCTGATAGACGGATAGGTCGATAACAGCCACATTACTTAAATCTTTGTTAAATATACTTTCTTGACATTTATGTCTGAACATACCAGTTGGTTGATCGACAGGTTCACATGCGGCGGAATGATCTGTAAGTTACAAACGTGTTTCGCATTCTTACGTCACTGCCTGTATTTTCTGGGACAAATCAATGTAATGTTTACGACTGTTACATGTGTACCAATATACCTCATGAAATGGGGAATTTGTTTTTGATATCTATTGATTTTTTTGACCGTAGTACATAAAAACAGTTTGTGCGGTTGTCCAGTTACGCCATGGTTAAACGCTGTACACAGAATCATAGGTTGAGATAGCCCATGTTACAGATTAGACAAACATTCACTCGTTCATCGGTGACAAAAATGCCAGATTATTCAGTCATTTAAAATTAGGTGGCACACCACATCCGTTGATGTGGCATCGGCATATTTCGAGGTAGCTGGATAGGACATCGATCGGTAGATCGTTGTATAGCTAACGAAATTAGAGACACCCGTTTCCACGAATCTCTCTTCAACAGTGATGTCAACTAACCTACAAAACTAAAGGTGATTTGCGATACACACTTTGCGGTTCCACTTACTCAATAAAAAAACATGAAGAAACGACACGGGATTGTGTGTGAGTGAAGACCGTTGTAGTTCAGACAGTCAGTGTTGAATAGCCAGCTGATGAACCAAAATGAAAATAACGCTTCAGTCATTGAGGAGAGAAAAATGAGGATAGAAAGCAATGGAAAACAACACGCAAAAAGAAAACTGGGCATACTAAAAATGGAAACATTTCTCTAGTCGTGCGAGAAATTCAAGTAAAAATGTTTATTTCAACCTTTCTATACAAGAAAGAGAAGAAACTGAATAAAACTTTTAACTGAGATTTTACCAGGCCTTCGGTGCATGTCACCCCAACCAAGCACAAGAAAACTTAAGGGACATGCCACTGTGGTCCGTGGTCGTGATAAGGGAGCAGGTGGTCTACAAATCACTGAAGCGATCAGTTTATACATAAATACAAGTACAAGAATAGATATATGAAATTGTGTCAGTTCTGCTGCGCTAAACGTAGTTGCCCTCTCTGTTTTAATGATGTTCTGTAGATGCGTTGCTAGCTTGCTTTCACAATCGTGGCGGCATTCTTCAAAGAAGCACGCAGTAATGTTACCCTGACCCACGGGGTAAAGCATGGCCAACCTCCCGAACTAGGAGAGGTCGTTTAGCAAACGATTACACATTTGTTAGGATTACGTTCTCGACGGAGCCAGATTCGGGGTTGTGTCCCATGACCGTGAGCCATAATGGCTGGGCCATTACCAACAACTTACACGCGTTTCCATGTCACACTTGATGGCTTCGTGTAAATTTCTTACCCATCACGTCTATCGATTTAGGGTTGACATACCTGCACGGTTTTGGCATTTTACCTCTACTAGTGACCCTAATGAACTGCCCAGTTAACTGCAGTGATGTTTATATTTTGTAGCTATCTACGTGAACTCGCAATTTCGTGAGATTATTCTACTTGGATGCTTTATGATGTTGCTACATAGCATCGTTTGCCTAAATACGCTTGAAGTCTACAGTTGTAGATTGAACCACGCAGTCCGACTGAAGTCACCCTTCAAAGCTGAGGCGTACCAATAGACCTGACCGAACACAGAAAGAACACTGGGTTTTTAAACGGCGGCAAAATACTAGGGCACATTATATATAACTAAAAGATTTGCATAGCCGGACACCATATCTGGTCATACTGTTTTGGCCGCTAGTTCAAATTCAGATGAAGTCGGGATCTTTTGTATTTGGATCTTCTGTAGAAGCTTTATAGGTTGAAAGCTGCTTGTAAATTGCTAATAAATATCTGGACAATTTACAACCAACAGCAGTATTAACTATGATGACCTTGTAACATCACACTTCAGTCAAAACTGTAAACCCTTCTAGAGTGATCAAAAAGTGTAACGTGCATTGTTCACGGTCTGGATAAACGCGAGAGTATAGAACGGAAACCAAAGTTTTAGTGTGTGACTTAGTACACAGCTATGTTGCGTAAAAGTCATTCATCCATAACGTTATTGTTGCTGTGAGCGAGAAACGTTACTTTCGCGAAAAGTGCCTATCGAAAACTTAACAAAGATAACATAAAAAGGTAATATAACACAGGATAATATTTGTGCTTAACGATGATTCGGGGATATTTTAAATTCATATAGATTGAACATCACCCACAATTGATCGCAGCTGTCGCATTCCCATAGACTTTCCAGTCGGCCCCTTTCGAAAAGAAGCACCAGACTCG